>VYZT01039574.1:124715-171339 GCA_013400735.1 Pomatostomus ruficeps
CCAGTGAAGTGGAGCTAAGCACATTCTTAAAGGACTTCTGAGTAAGGATGGATATATAACCATTCTTAAGAGATTTCCTGAATCTTTCCATAAGATGGCTTTTCACTGGGTTCAATAAGATTAGACGGGAAACCAGAAACCCTTTTCCTAAGTTTTGGTGGGTTGTATATTTGTTCAAACTTTGCCAGTGTGGGGGGGGTAAAACAGCATTTAAACATGAAGAAAATGAATGAAACAAGATACCAATTGAAAACAGAGGCTCAGCCATGGAGAAAATGGTCATTTAAGTTTTCCTTCATTTGTTTTTGAATTCAAGAAAGCAATAAAGTAATAAACCCACCCAATTTCATTAGGTGGTTGAAATAAGTGTATATCATCAATAGAGATATTAGGTTGCATGAGTGTCATCACCAAGCTCTTTTAACGGCCTTCTACTACTAAAAGGCTGAGTGTTTTATTCTGGGTGCGTTGCCCCTGCTCCGTTTAATCTCAGTGGACACATGCTCTCCATCTGTGTGTCTGGGACACTTCCTACCCTTGGCTTCGAAAGGGAACATTTCCCACATGCGTTCTTCGGAGCTGTCAGAAACAGCCCTGTAATTTATTGAGCTGACCCGATCAAGTTAAATGGGTTCAGCTCCAATCAGAGAAGGTTCAATAAGAACTGGGTACAGTGCAAGAGGAAATGTGTGCAGAAGGCTCCTGAAATAAGGTGCAGAAGCAAAATGCTTCTGGCAATGTGTTCACACAGTTGCAAGCAAAAAGGACAGCGCAGCTCAATGAATTGCGGCAGTATGTGATCAAATGGGCACCTTTAGCCCTCTCCAGCTAACAGAGCACTTGCAAAGACAGAAATGTTAATGGGTGTTGAGATTTGGCTGGATCCAGGGTAATGGTGCTTTATGTGCATATTTGTACCATTTAGAAGAGAACTAACTTACTACTTTCTGCAGTAAAAACACACAGGGCAAGAGATTCGCCCCTTTGAGGAACTTGACAGCAGGGTGTGAGTGCTCTGCATATCTGTCCTTGGTACACAAAACTTTAAGTTGTCTCCTACAGCATCTCTGTGAGACAAGGCAGTGTTGTGACAGATGACTGAACATGGAGAAGATTTTCTAAAACCATAAGGATTTATTTTTGAAGTGAGATGTAGCTATATATTATATATTTTGGTGAGGCATTTTCTGTTGTGCAGCTATGCAATACAATGTGGACATGCCAGAGCAAAATCCATGTCTAATTATTTAATATTTTTCTTAGAATCATTATACCCAAAGCTTCCTTCCTGCCAGGTATGAAGTCTTGGGCATCAGTCTGTGGCATCTGTATGTTCATTTCTAAGTACAGTTTTGGGAATGGTGTTTTCCTGTCTTTGAAATTTAATTCAGTGTCAACCTGACACAATCTTTATAATGGTTTGGCTAAAAAGGAAATAAAAGGAAAATTGGGGAAAAGAAGGGGGGGGGAAGGAAGGCAAAATGTTATTAAATGTTTGTGTAAATAATTTTTGCCTCTGTACTTCAAAGAGTCTGCAGAACTGAATTATACTTGATGTCTTCTCTGACTTGAGTTTGGTGAAGTTACTCTGGGATGACACAGAAGTCCCTCAGCCTCATCTAGGAAATTGATATTTCATGCACTGTTAGTAGTAAAAAACCCCAAAAAATGCACCTCTATCCTACGAAAGTGATAAAGAAGCTACAACGATGTAGTAAAGACAGGCAGACAACTGGGCAGTGTGAGGTGAGTTGTCTTAAGTTTTATAGGATGTATTTGGAAACTTTTCTTGACAATGATCCTTCTCAGGAGCCAGAAGTTGTCTGGCAGCACCCATAGCCCCAAGAATATCTTACTGTTAAAGTGTTACCTTCCCCTCCTTGGAGATGAGGGATGGGTCAGGGAGACTGTCTCCAGAAAAGCCATCAAAAATCCTGTCCCGTGCACAGTGAAAGCCCCCTGCCTGGGTGACAGAGGGGTTTTGAGGATGGCAGCATTGTATGCATCCCCTGTGAGAAGGGGATTCTCCGAATTGTCCATTGAGGTCCATCAAGAGCTGCTTTCAGGAGGTCACATGTAGCACAAAATGATGAGGTGGTTGAATTTAATAATTTACTGGCAGACATACTTAGGTTCTAAGGGTTAGATTTATTTTTGTAATTAGTTCTCCCTGCAGGCCCACAAGGAGAAGATTCTCTCTTTTATGGAGACACCAGTAAAAAGTTCTGCACATAAATGGTCAACGTGACCAGTGTTAGCACGCAATGGTTGGGAGGTGCAGTGCTGTAATTATATCAGAGATGATCTGTGCCTGGATTATTGTTATTTTTTGCTGTACGAATAGTCCATGAATATGATACTTATATTTACTTGGTGATCTCATGAAAGAATTATTGTTTCTTCATTCTGGCAGCACTGCTAGTGTACTCAGTCCTGTACATAGATGAAGCAACATGCAGTTCTGGCTGGTGAAAGTAACTTGAATTTTAAACACAGCCCACATTTTTAACTTCCAAGTTTGCTTTAACAAAATAGCTGAACATTTGCTGTCGACAAACTTTCATGTTCACATAGTTCAGCTGTGGAATATTCACAGAAAGTGACTGTGGTCGAGTCCAAATTAATTCTTTAACCTAAATGAACGTAAAAGACTGTTTTTCCACCCTCCCCGGCCCTGCATATTCTTGTGCTGTGCTTTAAGCAACACACTTCCTCATCCACCCAGTTTCCACTGAGTTTCAGGTATGTGCTCATGTTGAACAACTACTTACAGATGTTTTTCTTGAACAAGGGAGCAGATCCTTGGCCCCAGAGCCAGGGAGGGTGCAGTCTGGGTGGAATTCCCAAAGTTTTGGTGCCTTCAAATTCAGTGGAAAGTCACGGCTGAGCTCCCTGTGTTGCTAATGGACGAGATGAACACCCCAAAGACCTCAGATGGCAGAGCACCTTCTGCCTCTTCCCATGTCTACAAAGGGAGCTGAAGGAACCAGCTGCAAATTGATACCTGAGTTTAAAGGAAACTTGGGTTAGGGGGAGGAAACCTAAAATATGCTTTCTTAGCACTCAGAGCAGAATAGACTGTAAGCATTATTTGAATTCCATCCTAGTTTGTGTTGCAACTCTATTTTTTCTGTACTTAGTGAGTAAATACGGAAGCTGTAATGGTTATATCTTATACTGTCATTCCTGGAAGAGAGTACTGCATGCTGCTGCTTCCAGAAAGGGTTTATTTTAAAAATCTTTGCTTATTCTTGAATCTTTTCACAGAAATGTACTATTTTATTTACCTGAGTTAAGTTCTGGATTCTGCCCAGGTTTTTCTCTTTGACTTCACTAACAGTGGGTTTCTGTCTGATCCTACAATTCGTCTGTGTTCTGCTCAGAGAAATACCTTCCCAGAGCAAGCCCTGTGTTTGTGGAAGATCTTGCCTCTGGAATAGGGGTCCATGATTTCTCACGGTCAGTGATTAAGATGGCATCTACTTCAAACCCACCTGTGGAAACAAACAAGGCTGCAGCTGTGAATTTGCCATTGAAATGGAACACCATGCCCTCCAAATAAGGGGGGGTGAGACTGGATATTCATGATAACACTTGGGGAAGGTAGTTTTTCTGCACAGGGACTTCAAAATACTTTCCAAGTACTCATTTACTGAACAAACCCACAGGACATACACAGGGAGAAATATCCCAAGCATCCTGTTACAGAGGTGAGGTGTAGGAAAATCAGAGGTTTAATGTAGATGATTAAGCTAAGATCCCTCTCATATAGGCATAGATGTCTAAAGTTAGAAACCAGATTTTGGATTAATCTACCATAATTTACATCCCTTTTATACGATTAAATGATTGCCAGCTGAAGCAACCCATGTGTCCCCGATTAAGTACCTTTTGCTTGGGCCTGGACCTTTATTTTTCACATGTCCTTAATATTTTCTGATTGGGGATGGAGCCTTTTTAAAAGCCTTCTACCTGTTACAGTCTGGGAACATTAGGCCAACCTCACACCATGTCCCAGAAACAGACCCACGGCTGGCTTGCTTTTTTCTGCAGTGATGTCTCCCTAAGTTTTGTCTTTATACACGATTTCACTGTCACCACAGTGCTCACTGCAATGATGTTTGTGGCCTCAGCAGTCCTCTGCCCTTGAGACAGTATAGGCTCTCAGGAGTTTTAAGGTTCCTTTTTCTCTTTGTCTATAAAACCTGGAGAAGGATGGACAGGAACAATTTGTGGGATTGCAACATGGATTGTTATTGGAGTCCTTGTTTGCTGGTTTTCCCCTGTCTGCTGTACTCCTGTGATTTTCAGTCCCTGTGTGACACAACACAGTAGTAAAGTTCAGATAATGGTCTTTCTTATGAAAATCAATTTTGTATTTTTGCATTTATCTAATGTGTGGTATATAAAAGAGTAGTTACACTATGTGGAGAAGAGCTACTGTCACCCAGGTGGGTTTACTGAGGGTTTTAATAATGTATTTTGCTTTTTCCTCACCGATACCATAAGCAAATTCAAGTTACAAATGAAAGTCAAATTCTTCCATATGTCAAGGGCCTGATGAAATATTTAATCTGAGAAAAAGATTCTGCTTGGTGACAACCAGCTCTGGGCCATCACACACCCACGTTCACCTTCCAGTTTTACATCAGGTATTCTATGGTCTGAATTAGACAATGCAGGATGAAATCACTGAATACATGCATTTTGATTCAGGTTAGCTGGAAAAGTCCAAGACTTTTTGGGAATGGTAGCAAAACCCCAGAAATGCCTTTTATTAACTATTGATAATAAAAGTGGCTTCACTACCCTGGTGTGATAGCAAGCAAGGGAAGATCAGTCTAGCCTGGGAATGCTCTTCCTGTATAGCAAACTTGAGTCAAGGAGCTAAAGGATGCCGTGTTTGACAGAGATTGATTTTATTTTCTTTGGCTGGTAAATACAAAAATATAAACCCTGTGCTCCTTGGAGGAAGGGCAGAATGCTGGGCTGCAAGTAAATGCCAGGAATAGCCCTGTTCAAACCTGGGGCCTTATGAGCAAACTGGTGGAAAGTAAATAACTCACCAGTTCATGTGTCTGAGGAAAACTGATACAGGGCCAGAATTAAATAGCAGCAGGTACTGACTGTGGAAAATGGCTAAGGGTCAAACTGAAGGCCTGAGTGCGAATACTTTGTTGGTCGCTCTGAGGTGTCCTGCACTTCAGGGTCGAGTCGAAACACATGGAGACCAAAAGATGTCCACAATGTTGGAACAGCTGCACCTTAGCTCTTATTCTTAGGTTTACTTGAATAAATATCACCAGGGCCAAGACCTATCATAAAAGGCTTTAGAAAGCTGACAAAGTAACAAAGACGCCTCACAAAATAGGTCTCAGGCTGAAAGCCGGGCTAATATTCTCTAATCCCAAAGGACTTTTCAAACAAACATATCCCCACAGAGGTCTATTTACTCAACAACTGGCATTTAAAATAGGTATATTACCAAGATCCAGAATTCTGTGCCTCTCTTTATATTCTGAAAATCAATATCACAGGACGAGGAAAGGGTCTTTGGCTCTTTTTATCTTTGTGGCTTTACAATTCCTTCTTTCCACACTCCCTCCTGAGATGTCTGTGACTAGCTAGGAACGAATAATGTCTTAATTGCCCATGAAAAGTATACTTAACTGCTATTATAAATATATACACAGAACAAGAACTTCAGGCTACAGAACGACTTATTATTTAGGAACTGTAATTATTAACTAAGTGGGTAAATGAAGTTGAGATTTTCTTGGTTTCTCAAATTTACAGTTGTATCAGGTTATTGATAGGACTAAACCAGATTTTTCTTTGGTTTTAGTTTATTTGTTTATATCTTCCCCCGATTGTCAATATGCTTGTTAAAGGGACAAGACAGATGATGAAAGAAAAATAAACCTATACTCTATTTCATTATATCAGTTGCCTACTGCACCTTTCAAAGTAAGTCTATAGATAAGTGTAAGAGAGAAATAACTAACCAGGGTCTTCCAGCCATTGGTCAGGGGCTCATTTCACAAAGTTTTAGGTATTTGAAACTTTAGGTTTGAGTCTATCCTTGTCTACCTCTTTGTCTTTCAGCATGTCTCCTGGTAGGACACAATATCTCAGTGAGCAAGGGTCTACAAGCTAGGGAGGTGTTCTGGTGATGTGCCCCAGGAGATGCTCCCGGGGACTTTGGCACCTGCTCATTCCTAATACCCACTTTGCTTAACTTTGTGAAGCATCCTGTGGTCATGGGGAGCTGAAGACAAATTTGGGTTTATTTTTTGTGTCTGACACTGAGCATGAGCAAGGCATCCCTGTGCATCTTCAGACTTTCTTAATACAGTCCTGTGGATATCAGCATTGCTCTGTCCATGAGGCAACACTCCTGATGTTGGTGCCCCACCAGCCCATGGGCTACCAACTACTTGTGCACTTCTTCACAGCTGCCTCTCCCTCAGAGAGGATGCAGATTCCAGCTGCTTGGCACTCAGGTGGTCTGCTTGGGGGTGCCAGAACGTGGCTTTTCTCCAGTGTAAGAAGTGTATTTATAAGGGATTTATCTGGTTTTATTTGTCTTACCCCAGGGATGTGTTTGAGCAACAAAGCTCGTTGTAACCGTGCTATCCACGTTATCAGCTCTTCTTGGCAGGGGAGTTCAAAGGCGTTCACAGAGCTGGAAAGCTTCACTGCCCTTGGATTTGGGCGTATGGAAACTGAAGCATAGAGATAACAGCATTCAGTTCAACAAACACCATCCCCAGTCCTACACCAGTTATCCTGTGTAAGCCTGCAGAAACCAACAGCAGTGCAACAGTAAAACTCTTATGAAAGGCTGCTGGAAAGTCCCCACTCAAACAATAGGAGTGTACAACGCACAAAGCATGAACACCTCAGAGTAGTCCCATTCCAACTGATAACCCCACAGAGGAGCAGCATTCTTTTATGCTAGAGGAAGACCTGGTGTTTGCACATGTTCAGTCTTACCTGGGTTAGGGTCTGAATGGAGCAGAGAGAACATTTCCAGTGTGTTGTGTGATGTCAAAGTGCCTGTAGCAGTTTACATGGCCAAGCCCTGTATGTGTGGCCTGAGTGCAGGGGGAAAGGAACAAGCCAGAGTTAACCAAGATAATTCAGGGATGTTCTGATGCATGAGCTGAAGGGACAGACTGCCCAGTTGTTGAATCCAGAGTCAAAAGGCAGCTTGGTGACAAATGGCTGCAACCACTGAGCCCTAGAATCATAGAATCATTAAGGTTGGATAAGACCCTTAAGTTCACAGAGTTCAACCACAAACATAACACTGCCAGTCCATCACTTCCAGGCTGAACTTGAGCACAAGGCTTCAGAGGCAGCAGGCATATGGTGAAGATCTGCAGACCAAGACAGCAGCAGCTCTTCACTTATTGGCACCATTCTCCGTGGATTATGACAGCTCACGAGGCCACGCAGATCGAGCTGTGCACATGCTGGTATCTTCATTGCATGCAAAACTGTGTCGTTCTGGGTTTTCACTTCCAGATGGGGGAGCACTGTGTGTGCAGGAGCAATGGGAGGTAAACAATAAGAGCAGCCTAATGTGGGGAACTAACAGCCGTATGAGCCAGATCTTCCTTCTCCAGGGGAATTCATGAGTCCATGTAACTGAAGGCTACAAACACATCTTCATATCTCCCCTTATAGTCCTGAGGACTGTGGCTGCAAGTCTCATGGGGGATGAAAAGAATTGCAAAAATATTGCCCCTTCATGTTATTCCAAATGATGTTCCAAAGATGATGTTCCAAAATCTAAGAGTAGGGTAAGTTCTGTTGTGACTTGTGGTTTCGAAGATTCTGCAGTGAGGTTTTGATCTCCACTACATGGATTAGAAAGTTATCTGTAAATAAATAATCCTTTGAAGACAGAGTCCTTTCAATTCAATCTATACAGCCAATGTATACTGAGGGTGGGCCTTACTTCTCCTCTGGCTGGACTAGGCTTCCTTTCAAAATTAAATGTTGATGGGATAGGTTCTTGCAGATACAGATTGTCCAGTGCAAGCATTTAGCAAATAAAATAATGTGAAGGACCTGTCAGAAGTCCAGAAGGGAGAAACCCCTGAGTCAGATCACCCACCATCACCTCCACCCATCGTATCTGCAGCAGTGGATACATTAATGCTCAGAGTTTTTCTTAAAATTTCCTTTATGTTGGCAAAAGTTACGAAAAGGCAAAATAGTAAGTAAACACGTTATCAATGCTCAAACCTTCCTTGATATTACAGACCTTGCAGAGCAGACGTCTCACACAGGTTTGTCCATAACTTTACAATGTAAGGATCATTTCAAAAATTGCAGAGTAAAAAAAGAAAGATTTGGGAAGGAAAAAGATCACTAAATTTTAGTTTTTCCTTCAGTGGTAATGAAAGGGAGAAGAATAGTACACAAATAAAAAGTAATTCTTTAATTTAAAATAGTAATGTTCACTAGAATGATACACACAAAAAATATGTTTAATTGAAAATAAATTATTTTTATTGTTTTAATTTCAGATTGAAACTTTGTGTTACAAGTGTTGTTGTTAAAATAAATATTCATTTTTTAGTAAGAGTCATTTTGCAAGGAAAATATATCTACAACATACTTCATGCAAGTAAAGAACACAAGTGTGTTATCATTTTCTTTGAAGCATCCAGTCACTGGACACAGCTATCTTTAATGTTTGCTTGCAGCCATGGAGACGACACATGTTTCCCCTTTTGGCACTAAAATGACTTTATCAAGACTCTAAAACTAGGGAACTTCAGTGTTTAAAAAAACAAAAAGGAATTCAGCTACTCTTGTGAGCCTTTTGTGTTATCTCTGTAACAGGTCTAACTCTCTTCTGCTTCAGAGAGGTGAAAGCATTGACATTTTTCCAGTAATCCCTGAAATGCAGTGAGTTCATGGAGGAATGGAGACACAGGTATCTCCCATGTTGCAGGAGAGGCAATGGAGATTGAGATGGATGGCAATGAGGGCAGGGGAGTAGTGAGAGATCACATATTTTCTTAGGCTTGCTTGTACAGGTGGAAAGAAACAGAAAATTCCCCATCTTAGTTTTGAAGTGTTCAGAACCCAAAAGAAGAAAATACCAGTACTGACAAGCCTCATCTCACAAGTGGATCCTACTTTCGTAAGTGTGGGAAATACCTGACTATTTGCAAAGTGGCTGGAAGACTGAGCCACTTTGACTGAGCCACAGGCCAAAGCCTGTAAAAGTGGGAGAGAAGTTTCTAATAGTAGAAGGATGACTGGAAGAAAACTTCTCTGCCTTTGCTAAAGGAAAGGAAGGGGAGGTTTTCGTGTTTTCCTTCTGGGTTGTGCACCTCAAAGGGACATTCCACATTTTGGATGTATGTCCAGACTAGCAGGATTTATATTGGTAATTGTTAATCTATCTCTGAGGTGATTCATCTCAACGGATCGCTGTTTTTTGAACTTTATGAAAGGGGACTTGCTTTAACTCACACTGAAGGAGGGGCTGGACAACTTGTTGTTGCAGCTGTTAGAGGGTTAACGTTAACAAAGAAAATGTCAGCCTTACGGTTAAGATCCAGATTCCTTAACTGGGGCTTCCAATTGCCATTTTTGTGATACCAGCTCCCATCTGGAAGCTAGGACCAAGATCAGTTTGTCTTGGGCTTTCACTGCAGTCAGATCACCCATAATTTTGTCAGTGTGAGCAATCCAGGTAATACAGCATGTGATCTGTCACAGCAGCTACTGGAAAACTCAGATGTGGAAACAGAAATCCTCAATCTTTGTGCCATCGTGCCATGCCAAGCTCCTGCCTTTGGTGCACACAGCTGCTCCCAAGCCTGCCCGGAGGAAAGAGCTCGCCTGTGTGGGAGCTTCCCAGCTGCATCCTGGCAGCTTATCCCATCCTCTCAGGACCTCCATCCAAGGGCAGTGCAAGGATACTGGTGCTGATGCAGTGGCAGGCAGCTGAAGCAAAGCTACAAAGCCCATTTCATCCATCAGGGGTTGTGCCAGCAGCTCCTGGTGTACTACACTCCTTCTATCACCGCGAGCAGGGAGCGATACCCCCCTGCCGTGCTTCATCCTGCTTTTTCAGGCAGAGCTGAACAGTCAGCAATGGGACATGTCCAAGGCCACCCAGAATGAGCACAGGGCTTGGAATAGGATCCATGTCTCCTCACTCCCAGGCTCAAGGGGGGCTGTTTTGGCTTTTTTATCTTTTTTTTTAAGAACAAGACCTTCCTTCCTGTAGGTTGCCGAGCTCCCTGGCACTGGCCATTGCAAACAACCCTGGCTTCGGCTCTGTACAAGAATGGACTGGGCACAATTTCCAAGCGATCCAAAGGCTGTCTGCTGGGACACAGGGAGAGAGGCTTCCAATCTAAACAATGCAGGGAAAGCGTTATGCAAAATCACTTCTCCATCCCCTTCCTCCCCACTCCTTCTCTTTGCATCGTGTTGACAGAGGATGTTTCTCCTGGCTGTGGCCTGGCTTCTGCTGCACTCTCCGTGTGGGATTCTGCAGCCCCCCGGGGGAGAAGTGCTGTTTCATAGAGACAGGTTCAATGTTTCATAAATTGGCCTAATTTCCCATGGGTGTGGAACCCAGCCTTCTTTTAAATATTCCATACAGGAAACTTGCCCAACCCATTAAAATAGATAAAGAACAGAGAATTAATTAAATAATTCTTTTTTTCTTGGGCAGTTTCAAGTGGTTTGTTTCAAGGAAATGGCTTTTGTTTTTCTTTTAGGTATTGACTGCTTCTACAGGGTCTGGCTGTGGGTGATGGGGTTGGAGGGCTACACCCACCTGCCCCAGCATTTCTTCACCAGCCATGTGGAGGGAATGCCACAGTCAGCTTGATAATAAAGTGTGTGGCACAGGAAGAGAAAATTTAAATCCAAAGTAACATCCAAAAGAAAAGCCAAAGAAAATTTTCAATATGTCAAAATAGCATATTTTGACACTGTCAGAACTTTTCTTTGCTTTTTCATATAATTGTGGAAAAGTTTTCAGTTGAGGTGACATTTTAATCTCTGAGAAGAAAGGCATACCTCAAAGCTTTTTCAAATAGTCCCAGAGGACATGATTCATTTCCTAATGAAATCCATTTTCTAATGGATTAAATACTGTTCTCTTGGCTTTTAAAACACAGGAGGAGAACTAGGGAAAAGGAACAACTCCAGGTGCACACAGGCCTGAATCCTGGTAACAGCTTTGCCACTTGGTGTGTTGTACTTAAAAATGTCCCTTGGCACAGCCACTTTTTAAAAACAACAGAAACACCTTTTGCAAGAACCTGTTTATGGTGCTGACAGGAAGCACCAGGTTAACCAAAAATACATGTGTACTGCAAGGGAGCAGTGCACCTCAACCCTTCGCTGTGTCTGCAGTTGTGCTTGGCAGAGCATGGTCAAAGGTTTTGCTCTGCTTTTCTACCACATTTATTTTTGCTAAATCAGAGAGCATGAATGACTAGGTATACCAGGGTCTTGAGATGCACAAAAGATATTTGACTTTTCGCAAGAGCTCTGCACCTGATCTCAAAAATCAGGCCCTCCTCCAGGGTTTGAAATTTGGCATCGAAAGAGTAAACCACCATAAATCATTAGTCACTTCTGGAAATCTCAGCCAATTCTGCACAAAATGAGAAAACCTTCCGCTGAAAGTAAAAAGAACAATCCATAAGTGGTTTTAGCAGCTACTGTGAGTCCCTGCTGTACTAAGTTATTTAACCTGAGACTAAGTTTCTTCCCAGGCTCCTAGCCCAACATGGCATGTTTTCTCTGCTGGAGATTCAGTTCTTGTACATCATGTAGTAAATATAAAAAAGAAGGTTTACAGCCCAGTGAATAGAGAAATCTCTTTCCAGGTCAATGCAAGAAATTATAGAGCATTGGAAAGCCCTAGTTTTATCTCCTGCCAAAGGAGGGATTAAGCTACAATGATTCCCAGGCCCAGGGTCTTTTTTTTTTCCTTTGCTTCTGCCTTCTTTGAGTGCAAATTGACAGAGACGAGTTTTCACTCCAAACAGCTGTCTGTTATTTGAATGGAGTCAGTTCCTAATCCCACACATGACTGCCATCAGAGGCTGCTGTAGTGGAAATGTTTCTAGTATCAAAACAAAGCCTCTGGCACAAAGATCTGTTTGAGAGGGCTCTGTGCGTAACCTCTGCTTTCAAATACCATCTTTTCTCTGAAGGCACTTCTCTGCTGGCTACCAGACCAGTCAGTACCCATTTAATGGGTAGACTGTGGGGCGGTTCATACAGGAGGGAGTGCCGGAAAGGTGCTGGAGCCCTGCCAGCTCTACAGGGAGCCCTGGAACCCACCGAGCACCAAGCACTGCACCCACCACCACAACTGAGGCAGCTGCCCGGGCAGAGCTCTGGTGGGAACATGCTGTCACCAGGGAGCTGGGCAGTAGTGGCCAGCAGCAGTGAGCACACCTGTGGAAGGAACGCTCCACTCAGTGAGAGAGCAAAAAAGCAAAGGCTGTTCATGGTCTCTAGGTAGACGGTAGTAAAGCGTTTGACACCATTTCCCACATCATTCTCCTGGAGACAACTGGCTGCTCATGGCTTGGACAGGTGCACTGTTCACTGGGCAAAAACTGGCTGGATGGCTGAGCCCAGAGAGTGGTGGGGAATGGAGTTACATCCAGCTGGGGCCATCACCAGTGGTGTCCCCCAGGACTCAGTGCTGGGGCAAGTCCTGTTTAATATCTTTATGGATGATCTGGACAAGGGGACTGAGTACATACTCAGTTTGCAGATGACACCAGAGGGATCTGGACAGGCTGGATCAATGGCCCAATTCCAGTGCTCTGAGGTTCAACAAGGCCAAATGCTGGGTCCTGCCCCTGGGTCACAACAACCCCTGCAGTGCTGAAGGCTGAGGCAAAGGGGCTGGAAAGGACCTGGTGGAAAAGGACCTGGAGGTGCTGGCTGACAGTGGCTGAACATGAGCCAGGTGTGCCCAGGTGGCCAAGAAGGCCAATGGCACATGGCCTGGATCAGGAATAGTGTGGCCAGCAGGACCAGGGCAGTGATAGACCCCCCTGTACTCAGTGCTGGTGAGGCCTCACTTCAAACCCTGTGTTCAGTTCTGGGCACCTCAATCCAAGAAAGACACTGAGGTGCTGGAGTACATCCAGAGAAGGAAATGGAGCTCATGAAAGGTCTGCAGCGCAAGTCCTGTGAGGAGCAGCTGAGGGAGCTGGGAGTGCTTGGCCCAGAGGAAAAGAGGGTCAGGGGAGACCTTATCCATCTCTACAACTCCCTAAGAGGAGGCTGCCATCAGGTGGGAGTCGGCCTCTTCTCGCAAGTAACAAGTGACAGAACAAGAGGAAATGGCCCCAAGTTGTGCCAGGGGAAGTTTAGACTGGATTTAGGGAAAATTTCTTCATGGAATGGGCTGTCAAACATTGAGACAGGATTTCCAGGGCAGAGGTGGAGTCACCAAACCAGGAGGTATTGAAAAGACCTGTAGATGTTGCACTTGGGGACATGGTCAAGTAGGTAACTTGGCAGTGCTGGGTTAATGTTTGGAGTCAATGATCATAAAGGCCTTTTCTAACGGTAGTGATTCTATAACTCTACTAATTAAGAAAAGATGCACTCTATATTGCATAATTATAAAGAAGAAAAATCTACACAAGATGCTCAAATGAAAATCAGTTGTTGGAATCCTTCTGTTTATTTTTCCTTTTAATGTGTGTTTTCCCTCCTTCAATTTTCATTTGGAAATTGGAGCTTTAAGTGAAGTGGGCTGAAATAATGAATGGGATTGTTCTGAGAATTGTAATTCCCAAAGATCAGTTGCTGGAAATGCTCATACCAACCATTAATACTAAAATGTCTAGGAGTTTAGGTAAAATAAACACTCGCAGTATTTCTCTAGTTACTTGCCAATCCATACTTGTTTTTCAAAAATTCAAAAGACTGAATTGAAAATGCTGATCTACACAGCATTTGATTCCAAAATCTTGTTGCCTTTGCTTGCCTCAAGTGAGGCAGGAATATCCCAGATGATACCACTCACTTTGAGATGTCATGGAATACCTAAGTTCTCTTTACTGCTCGTGATGACAATTTCCTTCCTGAATTTTGGCAAAAGACTTCCTGTTTGCCTCATGCCCTATTAGGCCATGACAGCAAAACTTCTGTTGTTAAAAATTCTGTCCGCTGATCCTGGTCAGGAGCTGCTTCTCAGTATGTGCTCACACAGCAGCAAGGACACTGCACATTGTTTTGGTCACACTGATAAAAAGATCTGTCACTGAGTTAAAAAGACACAGAAGGAGGCTGACCTTTCACTGGTGCTGCAGAAGAGCAGCATGCCAAGTTTCTTAATAGATGCTGAAAGCAGAACGGAACTAGTCAAATTTAAGTATTCAAAACTGTACATTTTCAGTTAGAAGAGAAGATGAAAATTGCATCTCAACATCACAGATCAAGATTCAGGGAACTCAAGTGACTTGCTAAGAGCTGCACTGAAATGTCAGATCAGGAGCAGGGACATGCCTGGACTCCAAATATGAGGCTGTCATTTCTGCTAGAAAGCACAGAAAGAGGAGATGCATCCCCCAATGCCAGAACTATTCTGTTGGGCTGAGGTGCCTTCACCTTCCTCAGAACATCTTTCACATCAAAGTACAGCAGCACAACTCCCACCTCTCCCACAGCCAGATTTGCTTTGGTTCAGAGTGGGTCAGGAAAATACCCTCTGTAGCCTCAGCCATGCTCTTTGAAAGATCAAGATCTTTCTCTACACATGTTGGGGGGGTTGAAGTTAGATGATCTTCAACGTCCTTCCCACCCAAACCATTTTAAGATTCTATGCAAGCAAGCATGCTGTACATAGGCACTGCAGCGGAAAAGAGACCAGTGAGGGGGAAATGGTGCATGAATTGGCAAAACACACATAGTGGGAAGGGCTGGAGCTTGATGGGCCTTGACAGTGCTAGCCCAGACCTTACAAAGGCATGTCGAGCGCTTTAGATAATGAAAAGCTTGGTGCTGAAGCATGTCTCTCTAATTAATTGCTGCATTTGGCAGAGTAATCCCTCTCAAATTGACTTAATGCTCAGTTCAAGAAGCTTTGGAAACTCTGGCAGGGTTGTCTCACCCCACTGGTGGCTGCTATTGGGACCCTCTGAGGTGCCTGGCTGGCTGTCCCTGCCTGCTGGGGGCACACAGTGGCTGGGGCCTTTTGTACTTCCATGGTGGAAGGAAGGGCAAAAAGCATGGAGAGACAGCTTGGAGAGGCTGGTAAGTAGACAATGGCTTGTTGCTGTAGAGCACCCTTGGTTTAAAAGGGATATTCCCTCCCCTCCTTCATTCGCAGTCCTCGGACACTCTGAACTCCTATTCGTCATAACATGTCCCTTGTGGGGAAACACAAGCTAGAAACAGTTTCTAATCCAAGCTGAAAAGCTGCTGTCAGGAGTCCTATAACAGCCAATGAGGAACAATTTGGATGAGCCCCTTGGGAGGCTCCTGCAGGAGGCTGCAGCTTCTGGGAGGTGCAGTGGAGAGGGAAGGGCAGCAGTGAGGGCAGATTGAGATGATAGGCTCCAGAGTCTGTCCCTGGGCCAAGCCATCAATTGCACCAGCCCAATGATCTGTGGTGCCAATCCAAGGAGAAAAGCCTCTCAGGGGTGGTGGGACACAAAGGTGCAGACGGAGGGATGAGGAGGGATGTCTTCTGCACAATCAGCACAGCCTTTTCTGTGGCTTTGTGCAAAGGCAAAGAGGCATCAAACCCAGAAATGTGTGTTTGCATATTAGTTCTTGTAGGTGAATAGAAATTTCCCTTTTCATTGCTGAAATAACTGACCGTCTTGGAGACATGATCCATCCTGCTTTCAAAAACAGCTAGGTGACTTCAGCCCAAAACCATGAAGGCCTTTGTTTGGGAGAAAGGGAATTTTACTACAATCTCTGTCTTATGGGACATGAGGCATCTGTCCTGACACACCAAGAACAAGGCCTAATGGTAGCACATGGGCAAGAACAAGTGGGATTTCTGGAAAACAGGGACATCTCAGGTCAACCTCTCCACCAGACCCAGGATTTTTTAAAACTGTCCTTTAGCTGTTCTTTAGCTTAGGGGATTCTCCATCTTCCTGTGTAAAGTGCAAATAAAACCCTTCTGCATTTGACAGATTCTGTCTGAAGGGAGGTATTGATCAAGTCAATTGCCTCAGCAGGTCACACCATCTGGAAAAGATTATTTGCATCTTCATTTTCTCACAGTTTGGGACAAGGTGCTAGTAATGGGAGAGCATCCTTGAAAGTCAATGGAAACTTCAGACTTTACTCGCTATCACAGCTGTAGAAGTGGGACATTAACAAATGCTTTTTTAACTGACAGAAGTTTTTCTTTCCAAACAAGCAGCAGTGTTCACTATGATGACTTATTTGGAAGGTAAATTTGGGCAATTTTAATTTTTAACATTTTTCAGAATTTCATAGAGACATTATATTTAATATGGCAAAAAAGTTTGAAGAAAGAATTAAAATGAAAAATAATTTTTCGACCATTCTCCAGCTCCTCTCCCAGAGAAGACCTACCTTAATCTAGTGTGTTTCTAGGTCAGAAACTGATTGGCCTCAGGTCAGAAACTGATTGGCCAAAAATAGTCAAAGCGTCTTTGCAAAGTGGGTAGGAAGAGAAAAACTGATCTATAGTGTTTGAAATCTAAATTTCACTGTTGTAAGACAGGGAAGAAACTTGCACTATTCATCCTAGTGGTAGACTGAAAGACTGGCTTATATTTTTATTTCTTTCCCAAGCAGCTTTGCTGGTCTGTAAACCTTTACAGATCATGTTCAAAATTGCTGTAAATGATACCCAGTTTGTGAGGCATCCCACAGGCTGAATATACACTGCCATTATTTTGGGGCTATTTGCCTTTCCTGGGCCTTGCCAGGAACAGATAAGTGGAGGTGGAGGGGATAGCAAGAAATGCTTTAAACAAATACTTGCATTAATGCACATCCCACAAGCCACGAATGCTCCAGGGGACCTTTGCCAAGAGATGTTTAAAAGGTTTTTTCCTAAGAAATAACCCATTTTCACCATCATCCTGGCCCCTCACAGCCCAACAGAAGGTTTAGGGTGCCCTGGAAGGCACCGTGCTCTTGAGGGCGTTGGACAAGAGGAAAAGAAGGACTGGAGATTTCTGGCTGGGTGGTCGTGCATGACCATGGAGAGGTGGGAGGACCCCCGTCCTCTCTGGTTGTGCTGTGTGTGCACAGAGAGGAAAATGCGTGGGGCTCCCAGAAGGGACGTGCAGGAAAACAGGTTGCTGTGAGTAGGAACCCTCAGATAAGGATGTCCCGGCTCTGTTTTCCTCCATCACCATCAATCCGCTTCTCATCCATGAGCCTCTCCCTTGTTTTCCCTCCTTCAAAACAAAAGGGCCGTTCAGGGAATGCCAAAGTGCAACTGGATAAAAGTGAAAAAAAGCCATCATCTTTCCCTCTGCTCCTCTTAGGGTGTCTGAAAGGGCATGCTCAGCTTGCAAAAAAAACCTGCTGACTTCACACTCTGCTGGAGGAGGCGATTTGAAACCAACAAAAATAATTGTCACTGTGTTTAGCCAGAGTCAATAAAAGCACTAAGGGCCTGGCAGTGTCAAACCTAGGAGAAAATAAATTGCTAGTTCATGAGCACTCCCTACAATGTATCCTAAAAAGAAGTTTTCTTTTCTTTCTCCTCAGAAAAAAAAAAAAAAAAAAAAAGAGGGAGAGGGAAAGGGAGAGGGAAAGGGAGAGGAGTGAGATGGGGGAGGGCCTGGCAAAGTATATTTCATGTCTAAGCATATTGTTTTAGTGGTGAGCAATAAAATGTGGGGTCTTGAATGATGGCATAGGAAAGAATAAATAAAAGCCCTGCTCACACTGATTGCCTGTTGGATCACATAGTAAATCTGAAGTAAAGTGTCTTATTCCTAGGGACAGGCAAAAAAGTTGCAAAAGCAATGGAATGACATGATCTATCTTTTCCAAAATATCTATAGTTTTGGATGCTCAGCCTGAGACACAGGTCTGACTTCGGAAGGGGGAAGAGTTCAGTAAAGTCTCCAAATTGCTAACATATTTTAGCCCTGAAAAATGAAG
Organism: Pomatostomus ruficeps; assembly: GCA_013400735.1. Classification (NCBI taxonomy): domain Eukaryota; kingdom Metazoa; phylum Chordata; class Aves; order Passeriformes; family Timaliidae; genus Pomatostomus; species Pomatostomus ruficeps. Next base: position 142,854 of record VYZT01039574.1, read on the forward strand.
GTGCCTAGTGCTACACCTAGAGGGGATCAGACCTGGGGGATCAGACTCTCTCCATAATCATGCCTGGTTTTACTTCCTAGCTTCACCAATCTCCCTAATAACATTGGCCCCCACCTTCAGAAATCTTGCCTCACCTAAAGCCACAAGCCACTTTTAAAAACCAAAGCCAAAACCAGAGTTCTAATAGTTTCCAGAGATCATGGAAGCATGAGGAAAAGCCATATTCAAGTGATTTTTTATTTAATATTTTAACAAAATTAAACAGAGTACGGTAGAATGTAGAGATTAAAAAATCAGGCAGAAAATACAGTGCTATTTGTGTTTCCTTTTCTGTGTTGTTTACCCTTACACTGGTAACCTCCTATTTTAGCCCTGTTTGTCTTAGGACTGTTAGGTGCACAAAATGAGTGATTTCGTTTTCAACTCAAAGCTATGCTCTGGATGTTGTTAGACATCTATGCAGAGCTTAAACATCTGTGGTATTTATGGACCCACAACTGCTTAGTGTACAAAAACATCTCTATGAAGAATGACACACTGCCCCAATGATACTTACCCATCATCTTTTAATTGCTTTAAGCAAAAAAAGTTCACTCAGTGAGTTCAGAGTGATCTGATGATCATGAAGGCAGCAGTTAACCCAGAGAGAGGAGGAGGAAAATTGGCAGCACACAAAAAGTGGTGATGGGGTTGAAATGAAGTGATCAGACAGTAATCACTTTTTCTTTGGAAACATCCAAATGGATGGAAAGAGCTGGCTAGCAAGCAAGGAAGGAAGTTGGGTTTATGTGTCTGTGTGGCCCATCTACTACAGAGACCTTGGTACCCCCAAGAAGAGAGGAATGTCCCCACCAGACAGACAGAAGTAGAAATGCCAGCTTTTCTCTCCCAAGGTAAGAGATGTGTTTTGCTTGGACAAGGTGATCGCCTTTTTCACCCTTGAGACTGGACGTGTCCTGAAGATTGAACAAAAAGTTTGTTTTTCTCCTGTTCACTTCTTCCATCCCTTGGCTACAAACCCAGTTGGATTTCACAATGGCAAAATGAGTTTTCATAGAGAAAAGGAGAGTGCTGAACACACAGCTGCCTGTCGCTGGAAAATACTCGCTGTTGCATGCAAAACTTCATATCACATTTTTAATTAGATGTGACAGCTTGTGGTTCAAGCATGTGAGGAATTCCAGGCTGGATGAAAAGGGACCGGGCAGAGATCAGTAGGGATAAAGAGACAGCGATAAGGAGAAGGACCTGCTTAATCTTGTTTTTATCTCTGTTTATTTGTCCTCTGTCGGTGGTGCTCTCCTGATCAAACACACAGGCATGTAGAATCCAGTGCACTTACTCCTTACGACATGACAATAACAACAGAGCTGGCTCTCACATCCCTGTCCCCTCCATGCCTTGGCAAACAGGGTCGTTTGCTGGCTGACACGCAGCCATCGCTGCCCGTGTTTGCTCCCGGCTCTTATCGGCTCGCCAAGGCACTCAGCCGCAGCCTGGCTCCTCTCCCTGCCCTTCCAGTGATAACGAGTGTCGCTCCTCTCCCACACCTTCCCACTTGACAACTTGTGTAGTGCCTGGGCTGGAGATCAGTGAGGCTGATCCAGGAGGTGTCAGAGAACAGAGGTGCTTGGGGCCCATCTCCTAATTTTACTCTGCAACTCATTTAATAATTTTAAGGTGTGTAAGTCATAGTTTTCATTGCCCTTCAAAAAAGTCTCTCTGCAGTTGGGAGGGCAAGAATCTAGGGGTCCTGGTGGAGCTCAACAGGGGAGCGCTGCATTGCAAGTCAAGACAGGGCTGGGCACTTATTCATTAGACCTCGTTGTCAGGGTTAAGTGGGGATTTAATCTCTGATTTACACTCTTTCTGATGGCTCTGCTCTATTTCAACTCCAAATTTGGACCCAAAATATATTTCTCTGCTCTTGGGGTTTCACCAGCCTGTTTATACAAAGCAGGGTTGCTGGGCAGCCTCTTCAGTGGACAGACAAGCAGGAAAACATGGCTGGGATTTTCATGAGAAGTGGGGCCCAATATTGTCATCTGTACCAGTGCTCTTTTCACTGTCTGAGTACCTAAGCAAGCCAAGCCCCAGGGTAATTGCTTGATTTAGAGCAGCTAAGGGTAGAGCTGGATTTTTTGAGAACACATATGCTGTGACTCCAGAGGAGAAATCAGTCTCCAAAGTACAGAATATATGGCAGCCCATACTTAGCCATATATCCCCTGAGCTATCCCCAACCCTCCAGGCTTGTTGAACAAACCTAATTCAAGCAAGGCTGTTTTAAATATCATTGTATCTATTTACAGGATGATTTGTCTGCCAAAAGTGTAACATGCCTTGCCTTCCATTCAAGGGTTTGCCTACTCCAGCATTGCACAAGGTAAAATATTTCCATCATTGTCCTAATTCCCATCAATCCCTACCTGCAAATTAGCAATTCTTGAGAAGGCACTAGGAAACAGTAATCATCATAAACACTGGTACATCACAGGTTTAGCTTCCAGTCTAGGTGAATGTAAAATGAAGATTTTGATGACTTATCTAAGCACTTGCATTGATAGTGACATTACCAAAAAGTGAATACAGCACTTTCAACAAACCCAGATTAATTTCTTTCTAAACCTAGGTATTTCATTGAAATACCCAAGCTAACCTTACTCAGTTTAGGCTCCTGCTGTAGTGTACAGAGGTTGTCCAGATTGTGCCTGTCTGCTTTGCATCTTTTGGTGGTGCCTCACTCTTTCTGCTATCTAAGGAGAAGACCTTGAGTGATTGTGTCCCTTGCCTAAATAACAACATTTGCATCAGATAAATTGGACCAAGGCATTTTTACAAATTACTTTTAACTTCCTTGGCACCTTTGAGATAAGAAAAAGCTCCACAGGTGTTCTATACCAAGAGAGAAATGCTATTTGCTTTGCAGTTTCCCTCTGATCTGGGGACAGAGCATGTCTTTGAGATGGGACAGGCAGAATTTTGTTCATCTGTCCAAAATGGTTTAGAAAAACCTCCTGTCAGGATCACTAGCCAACGAACAGTAGCATTTTTAAAATATCTAGGACTCCTAGGGTTGCTTTCACAGAAGAGGCTTGCAGCGGGTGATGAACTTCCTGAGGTCTTGATGCACTGGGAAGGAGCTGGGGGATTTAGGTTTTGGACTATTCCTTACCAACCTACCTTTTCTATCCCTCCAAAACATTCAAATTAAGTAATTTTTAGTATTATTTAGCGCTGGTCAGAAGAGAATTACAAGAATCAGATCTGACATTTAACCCCAGCACACAGGTTGAAATTTGGCCTGTGCTGTCCCACAATCTGAGCACATTGTCACTCAGAGTCCCCTGCTAGAAAAACAGAGGCAAGTTGTGAAATACAGATCTGAGTTCAGGTTCAGATCCAGAACTCCTGGTGTATTCAAATTCAAGAGATGCAGAAACTAGGAAAAGGAAAAAGAGAGAGAGATAGAGAGAGAGAGAGGGAAAATGAGGGAAAGTAAAGTGAGGGAAAAAAAGTAGGGGAAAAGTCTTTACTGCATCCTGAAGAAGGCATGGCAAAGCAATTTATTAAATGCTAATGATACATTAGTTTTTGGTTGACAGTTTCTTTTGGCTTTATCTTCTAACATCTTTGCCTGTGTTATCACTTTGTTCAATCTAGCAATGTCTCACTCTGCTAAAGAAATACAGCTTCCCAATGGTCTTTAAGTCTAAGGTACAGCAAGAAATGCCTGCCAGCTGTTTTTGCTCTCCCCAGAGGCCGCAGCCTGGGTTCCTGTTGGTGCTTTCCCCTCTCAGGTCTTCATCCATGGCTGATATCTGTGAATGTGCCATGTGAGAGAAAAGTGTATTTTTGCTTGCCTTCATACAGTGGCACTTCTTGTCCCAGACGCTCCGTGGCCATTTCTATTTTCTGATCTGGCATCTCTTCTCATCCTTTGGCCAGTTTGGAGTAGGCAACAGGTTTTCATTACAAGTGAGTGGTGGTACAACGTGTTCAGCACAGAGCAGAGCTGTGCTGACAGAACAGGCAAGGGTGTACACGATCATCTCTTCTGTGGAACTGCAGCCAGACAGGGACTGAGAAGGTCTTTTAAGAAGTATGTTTGTATTACTGATGACCTTTTAGAAGGAACACCTCTCCTGTCCCATTTCTTCAACCAAATTTGGCCTGCCTTGATGAGTGCGCAGCTGAGGTGATTGCTTTGCAGAAGAAGGCTGACACTCCACAGCTGAATTTGGTATTTGGAGAACTAATTTCCTTCTTTTCCTGAGAGGTCATGTTCTTTCCAATGCTTGCCTGTGCAAATGGAGGAAGGGATTTTTTTACATTTTCTTTTTTTTAAAGACTGCGCTACTTACCTGATGCCCTCGATGAACTCAAAGTTTTATCAGCTGGTTTCTGAAAATCAGACCTTCTGATTTCCCACCAAGACTGAACTCACCTGCAGCAAGCAAAATGCCTCTAAGCACAATTTCCATACTAGAAAGGGACTGTCCTTGTTCACACTTGTGTGGATGATCCACAGGTGGTCCTGTATGGGAAAGGTGAAGAGTTTGTGCGTAAATTTGGTGTTTTCATTTTGACACCCACCAGAAGCAGCATCCTCAAACATGTTTGTTTATAATAATATGTTGAAGTCTCTCCTAGATAAAGCAGAGCTGAAAGGAGGAGCTTTCATTCCTAGTCTTATGCGTCCCGTGAATATTGACCCCATTGCAGAGCACCTTAAATTACGCTGGTTTGGGGTTTAGAAGACCTGGTTCTTCACTTGGCACTGCCTTCCCACCATGTGCATCTGTGACTGTTCCCCCAAGACAGTCCCCCCAGTGCTCCAGAGGTGTTCAAGAAGCATATATCAAGCCAAAGGTGGGTAAGTGCTAATTAGGTGTAGGTATTTCTAATGCAGATTTCTAAGCAAAAGTGAGATTATTCTTGCCTCCTGAGCCCATCATTGCTACTCTGATTAACTACCTGAGAATCATTACCTGATTGTAATTCTGATTAACTACCTGATAATATCCAGATATAAAATTTTCAAGGTAGGGGTGGCAGATACATTCTATATCAACATCAGCTCCTGACAGGGATCAAATGTCTGTGGGAGGATGCTAGACACAGATTACACAGTATAAAGACTAAATAAAAGTAGTGTTCAGGCTGGTTGACTGTAGCTTTTTTCTAAATTCCTTTCTTTATTTTGTGGTAGTTCTAAAATCAGCAAAGTAACTTTGCCTTCTCTTGTTCTGTCTCTGAAACTGAAGGAAGTATTTGAAAATAGTGAAATTGAGGGGCCAGGCTACCCCAACATGTAAACTGGGCAGTGATGCCCTGGTGAGCAGACTGATCTTGAGAAAGTGAACTGATAAAGAGTTAGCTTAAGAACTCTACAGTAGAGATAGGGAGGGATCTTCACATTATTCAATAAATCTCAGACTCCTGGTGATCCAGATGGTCCTTTTGCTCTTTTACTGATGTGTGACCATTACCAGAGATGTGTAGCCCATCAGTAAATCAACTTAAATACTTTGTTATAATAGTCCTCATTACAGAACATTGATAGATTAACTGTGCTCCATTTCAGTTTATGAGCAAAGCTCTTTGCTCTCCCTGGCAGCGTGATTAATGTGAGGTTCACATACTTAACATTAGAGACCAGTATTTATGGCCTTAAAAACATCAAGAAAAAAGCAAAATGTTTGCTGTGACAGCATATATACTACAAGTGTCAAATCTTATCAAGGATACTCTCATCCATTATAGCTTCAAGAGGTGCTATCATTTACCAAGTTGACCCAGCAGACCTCGGAGCCTCATTGTAACTTTCTCTGTATGGTAATCCAGTTAGGAGCAGAATGCAGCCTGAGTGAGACATAGCTTAACGCTTTCATATGCTCAATAAAAACATTACGGTGAAAGAAATCATCAGCAAGCCAGACAAAGTCATCCTTCTCAAGGGGGAAAGGTGGAGTAAAACAGCCAGTAAAGTGATTTTCTACCTCCCTTGCAGTAGCAACAAACTGTGAGCAGTGTTGCTGCTAGAGAAGTGTGGGTGGTGCAAATTTGAGGGTAAGGTTGAGGCATGGTCCAGGCCAAGCCACCACGAGAACCTTTGCAATGACTAGAGTTGTTTTCAATGATGCTATTCTTTGATCAAGGAGCTTGAAACTTAGCAGGGGCTTACAAAAAGTTATAATGTGTTTGCAGTGCAGCTCGAAAGCTTCAGAGAGCACAATGCCATTTATGATGAGCTAATTTCTCTTATGGGCTTCAGAATACAAAATCTTGAGTGAGGGAAACAGATTAATCTCAAGTTTGTACGTCCTGTTTCAAAGTCAAACTTCTCAGAAAGTCCTGGAATGCTCTCCACCTCCCACGCAACAGGGATGTGCCTGTAATAGTCAGGATCTGCTTGAGGAGCTGCACTCTCAGTGGTTGCCATCACAACATGCTTCACAGATGAGCTCAGAGACAGCTTGACCAGGTTGATTTATTATTTGTCCTATAGCAGGACAGGTGTTACTGAATGACTAATACTGGCCCTATTCAAGACATCAGTTAAGCACTCAGAGGCACTTAAACATGCACATAATCACAGATATGCCTCAGTATCTCTGACTTCAAGGAGACACCAACGTGCAGTCAGAGTCAAGCACATGCTTAAGTACCTTCATCAATCAGGGCCTTTATTTGACCAAACTACTTGTGGTAGTTGTGAAAATATTGACAGGTTGCAAAAGTTTCATTGACATAAGGCTGAGTTATTGTTTGTCCAGAAATGTGAAGGACCATCACCCAGCTTTCTCTGTCTGAACTGGTTCAAGAGACGTGTCTCTCATGTGCTGAAGGTGAGGAGCTGCAAAGTGCTCCAGTGTGCCTTGGTTTCAGTGTACATTTCAGTGGGTTTAAGGCATGCAATTACAGAGAAGTTCAGGAATTGTCAATTCTGGACATGTTTTGCCATGTCTAAGCCCAAAGAAACTATGTGCAGGGTCAGGTTGTGAACCAATACAGTGCAAACAGCAGATAGGACGAAGTTTGGAAGGAAACTACAATGCCTTTGAAAATTTAACCAGCTTTATCCACAGTGCTGTACACTACATGAACAGTCTGTTTCTCAAAGGGGAGACTTTAACTGGCATCATAATACACTACCCAATTTCCATTCAACAGGAGATCCCATGCCAAAGCCTGCAGGCAGTGTTGTTTCACATCAGCCCCATAATTTGAGGGTTAAAATGCTATCTAACTCTAGCTGGGAAAAGGGTTTGGATACTTTCTGGTTTGGAAAAGTTTCTTTTTGATGATAAAGAGCTCTCAAATTCAGCTGTGAGTTGTACTTAAATCACTGTCTCTAAGTGCCTGGAGTCAGTGGCAGCTTTCCTGAGCTGTGTGGCGATGGGAGCTTACAAAATGTCTCCATTTGATGTAAGGGGGAGGGCTTGCTGAGGAGTGCACATTTACCCAGAGATTGATTGGGGGAGAGGGCAGGCTTGTGCCAGACTTGAAAGAGAACATGCTTTTGCGAGATAAATTCATTTTCATGTTTATTTATCTAGAGTAGAAAAACGGTTCTGCCTAGTAGAGCATATGCTGGGCGTAATGAAAGACAAACGTCAGCTTTTGAAGGAAAACACTCATTCATCAAAGGACACGGAAGAACAAACAACTTGTTCATTAAAACACAATTGAAAGGTGGTTTCTCCTCTCCACTCCACCTGCTTTCCCAAGTTGGGGGCTGCATGGGAAATTGCTGTTCTCTTCACTTTCTGCTTACTCTCTGTCTTGGAGCAGATGAAAGGCTTTTCCCATCTCAGAGATGGGGGAAAAACCCCCAATACTTAGGCCCACAGCACTTCACCAGCTTTTTCTTCACTGTTTTGAAGAAGGCCATATCTACATTGAGCTCAAATCTGTTGTGACTGTTCCTGCTGAAGGACTGACTCTGTACCTGGGCCGAATTCTGGACAGCACTCTGCTCTCTGTGAGTCCTTGTGGTGGGTGCTGGAAGCTGGTAATATGATACATCCCGAGGATGCCTCTGAATAGGAGGAAGCAATCAAAACCTTCTACATTTTCCCAGGGTGGGAAAGCAATTTCCTCCTCCAGCTGTAAGACTGGGGCAGATTGAAAGGTCTCAGGGAAAGTAATTAGGCCCTTTGATGAGTCTATCAGGAAGCTGAGACGGGCTCATTGGTGTGAACAAATATTTTTGTCTTTGACCTAAGTGTCTGTATAAACCAACAAAAAGATATTATCTTAGTGTGTCTAGTGTCTATATTCCTGCATGTAATGTTGATTTATTTTATGAAACATCATCCATATATATGGACATAAATAAGTAATAAGGAAAAAGATAAGGACAATAGCCTACCCATGTAGTAGGTATCCCAGATAAATCCACCAGTGTTTGAACTCTGACTGGTTTAAATAGTTTTTCACTGCTCTGTTCATTTTCTGTGATTTTTTTTTTTTTGGCCAGTCCTCAGCAAGGCTTTTGATTGTGTCTGTCATAGTGTCATTCATCTGCATCTCTGGAAGCCAAAATTAATTAATGGATTAATTTCTGTAAAATCATGATAGAGAAATACAAACTGTCTCTCCAGACCGACTTTTATTATTGTACATGAAATCTTGAAAACAGAAAATTACTGAATTATTGGTTGATTTTTGCACACTTTTAATGTGAAGTCACAGTTCAGTTGAGTCTTTTAAAAACAAGTCAGTTGAGCCCAAAAGATCCTGTTTGCAGTTCCCACTTGTCAGCAATGACTTGCTGCTTAAAAAAAAAAAGGAGACTTTGAGGCTCCTCTTTAAGAGCAGATTAGATATAAAAAGAAATTAGTGGAAGAAAGAAATTCTGTTTTGCACTTGGAATCTGCAAACTGGACCTGAAAAGAAACAATACAGCTCCAATCCGGGAACACCTTGTAAAACCAAAGTCTAGAAAAATGCGCGTAGGTAAAATTACTCACCATCCTGATCGCAAAACATCAGTGTTGACATTTCTTTGGATGTAACTGGAAACTTAACAACGATGATCCACTTTAGCTGGGGATTTTCTTAACCTATAAAGTTCAAGTAGCTGTTTCTTCTCCCCAGACCACTGATCTGGCTTTGCTGACTCTCAGACTAAATAGACGCCTTGTGCGAGTGACCTTATTGACAACGCCCGGCACACAAGCTTTATTTTCAAAAAGTGAGCAAGCAGACACCCGGGTTTAACTTGTGACCTATTAATATATCTAGATGGGACACAGCAGGGGCCACAGGCATCTCAAATGGTGCATTGGTTTGTTTGAACAGCATACTGCTCTGTGCCCATGCACAGCCCAAGCCTGAGACCCGTGGGCCAGGAGAGAGCGGCGGTGTAAGCTGAACTGCCTGGGAGAGAGCTGGGGCAGGAGGAGGCAGACTCCTCTTTCTTTCCATATTTTTTTTTTTTTTTTTTGGTTGAATTCTTTTTTCTGGTTCTCAATCTGGAAGAATAACCCGGATGAACTCTCCAGCTGCATTGGCTCAGCTGTACTGGTCACTGTGTGTATGGTGTCAGACACTCACCCCATTACACCTGCATGGAAAGGAGTAGCAGCACCTTCCATACCTCTCCTTTCACTTCTCTTCAGCTCATCTACCGAGCACTCAGGATGCTGTTGAGGAGAGGGGAGAAATAACAACTCTTTCATAGTTGATAGGGAGTGTGTTTATTCAAGAAAAAGCAGCTCCCCTCACCTATACCTTCCATGTCCCATGGCAGGTACAGAGGATCCGTACTGGAGGGCACTCCAGTCTGCTTTCGTGCTGCTCACACGTGTGCTGCCTTACATATCTGAATAAAAAAAGTGCCAATTCATAGGCTGACAGAGGGAGTGGGAAATATCTTACCTGGCTTTAACCATTAAAAAAGGCTTGATCTCTGGTCTAACAAAGTCCCTATAATCAGTGGAAGGAAGGACATTTTCCAATATATAGTAATTCCTATCTACCTCAGCAGGGGATGATGGTATTCATCTCCGTTTACTGAATAGAAAAGACCAGAAATCAATAACATCCAAAGAGCAGAGGTTGTTTTGGTTTGCTTTTTATTGGCAATCACACCAGACTGAGCTCTGATGGTAGATAATGTCCTCTGTCACAGCGGCTGCCAGGGGTAAACCCCCAAACCCATGTGCAGAGCAGTTCACAGGAATGACCTGTTGACAACCTCTAGGAAAATTAGCCGAGGAGTCTGATCCAGTCACCTTTTCAAATATTGGTCTCGGCTAACACAGCTGAGCCTGTTGAGGTGTCATAGACTGGGTTTGCATGCTCCGATTTGCTGGAAGACACTAGGGCATGGCAATAGTGCGGAGATAGAGGAACGATCAGTTGGGAGTTGGAACCACTTTCAGAGGTACAGCTGGGGCCAGAAAGGTGTGTAATCAGTAGCAAAACAGGCTAAAAGACTTCCAGCTTTTTCTCCAGTTGATCAGAAACTGAAAGCCATTACAAGATGCGAGAGCGAAAGCTTGTCTGCCTTAGTAACTCTGCTCTGCTTTTCTTGTGCCAAGCAAAATGAAAATGGCAATTCTAGAGATAACCGAGCAGTCAAATTATTGTGGCTTAGGGATTTATGCATATAGACACATATCTAGTTTTTAAAGAAAGCCAGGAAGTTCCACTCCTTGGAAAAAAGATTAGGAATATGTCAGGCAGAGCAGACAGAGTGCTGGAAACAGCCACTTAAAGGCAAATAAATGAATGAGAAATGTCCCAGGTAGACGATAACACACTAAAATATCATTTAATTGCCAAGGAAGGGATATCAAAGGTCACTGTGTTTCTGCTTGTTGTCAGGAGTCCTGCCCATGGAGCAAAGCACATGGTGCTGATATAGCTGAAGGATCCTGGCACTGCAGTGGGGCTGGATCCAGCTCCAGCACAAACCCAGGCGCCTGCTTGATTCCTTGGGGTGAAGCTGCACATGCTGAGCAGCAGAACCAGCGCCAGAAGTGCCTGTCCACCCCCAACCACAGCCACCCATCCCCTCTCTCTCCTCTTACCACAGGTTGCCATCCTCTCTCTCATGACTACTTGGTTGTTATCCCAGATCTAATCTAGGATTAGATTAAAGTCCGTAAAAGTCCAAGGGACTTTTAAATCAGTAAAAGTCCAAGGGAATGAGGAATGAATTTTTTACCACAAACACAACATGGTTTTTGGAGGAAAAATTCAGATTGATATTTACCTCTCTGACCCTCTTTCCCCTGTTCCCTTGCTTCCCTACATGCCAACAGGAGAAGGAATATTGTGATATATTTCTCAAGCCACATAGAGCAAAGGCAAAAGATGGGAAAGTTCACAAAAAGTTTTGGATGAGATTCTACCACTCATCTGCTGAGATCTGGCCAGTACAAATGAAGAAGCAAATCTCCAGGATTTTTTTTGGTGATTTGACAAGATAAGATACCCTTGTCTTAAGAGGAGTGCTGTATGAGAGTGTTTAGGTCACTTGGCAATACATGGCATATCCCCAGCTGCTTCTGCTCCGCAGAAGAGATGGCATGATCCTATTGAACCTGATGTCCTTGGAACATGGTTTTGATGCTGGGATTCAGAGCTGTAGGCTCCCAGCACAGCAATTGCCTCACTGGACAAGGATAAGCTCATTACATTGTGGGCATGAGGCTGACTTGAACCAGGCTTGTTCCTATGGGATGCAGATGCTCCTCCACTGGATAACTCACAGGACACAGGATTCCTCCCCTGTCACTGGTGCAGCACTTTGGGTTTTCTAAAACCCAAAGATCTGTTGCTATTTTGATGTAAAACTGAGTTATCACATTGGAGTTTCTTCATCCAGATGGAAAACACAGCACCAGAGTCAGAACAAAAATACAGCATGAGAGCAATGAGGGAGGCATTTTTTAACAAATTCACATGTGGGTACCTCCAGCTACCTCACAGGTCTCCAGAACAGCTGTCCTTGCTTATCACTAAGAGCACAGCAGTAATAAGATGTGAGGATTTATCCTATGGGAAATGAATGATGAAGCAAGGTTAGAGGCGAGGCCATTACAAGGCCCATTGTGCTCCTTAGCCTTTGGTTCACCTCCTTGTTTTGTATCACAGCATCCACAAACATAGAGAGAAAGACATCCTCTCTGCAATAACCCTTTGGCCACTGATAAGCAATTTGCTCTGTGTTTCCCATCGTGGCAACCTAGAGCCAGCCTTCCTGCAGTACTAAATAAACCGATTTTCTCCCACTCACAATGCTGGTGTTTGCTTTGTGAGCTGAAAGAAAGATTCAACTCCGTATTTTAGATAAAATTTAATATACACAACTGGCCTGAGTTCATAACAAAAAATGTATGGAATGAAACTAGAACCATTTCAAAAACATGAAAAATATACATTCAATTAGAGGTGGATCAAGATGATTTATTTGTGAAGCAGTGTTGAGAGTATGTGTTGGAGAATACTGCAGTACAGTTCGTCTTACTGCTAGAGGTGAATCTGAGTCACCGTGCTTGGAACTCAGAGTGAACTTTCCCAGAATTTATAAGGAAGCCCTTAGATCTCACCAGGGATATTTAACTTCAGTTTGTAAAGCTGCTTATGTTGGTGGTGTGGCTTTTTTTTAAAAATAAGTCTCCTACTAGGAAACACCATAGACTTGTCCATGCCATCTCCTGCAGCAGTATCCAGCTGGTGCAGGAATGCTTCTCCTTGCTCTTTGTCCTCTTGTGCCAGAGCAGGATGGGAGGAGATGGAAGTGGCTGTTTGTCCAAAGGAGAGAAGATTCAAGTCTCTGTCACCTCTCTGCACAGCCCCTTACCATTAGCACAGAGGACCTGTAAGGTCTTCTCACCATCCTGGTCTTTGCTGGTGGCAGTGATCCTCCGAGATGCAGAGCAAGAGGGAATTTCTCTCTTCTGCAGTGACAGCCCAGGTATTCACACACTCTCACCAGACTCCTCCAGCTACATCCCCTTTCTGCAGACACAGACTTAGCTGTTTGGTGCATTCTCCAAACAACCCTGTCTTCCCTGAGTGAAGCCATGTCACCACCTCCCATTTTTCCAGGTTGGACTGTGCAACCTATTAATTTCAAAGCCACCTTCAAGTGGTGTAAAGCAAATTTCTCTTCCCATTTCCAGCTTCCAGACATTTCATCCATTAGATAGCTACCATGAGAAATTAGACATCAGTTTATATTTGTTTTGGCTTAACATGTGTTTGTTCAAATGTTAAAATCTCAGCCTGTACTTTATTTTAACCTGTTTTGTCATTTGTCCATAACTCTCTCTGCCATGTTTTATAGCAGCCATTTTGGGACTCTAGGAAAAAAGCAAATTCTTGCTGTTCAGGTTCTGACCTTCAGCATGATGGGAGTGTGAGCATGAGGGCCTGGACCCAGTTTCTGAAGTAAGGTTCATATTATATGTGTACTGATTCAGTAGACAATATGGGAAATCACAGGGGAACACATAATTTCTTCATAATTTCTTCATAATTTCTTCTCAGTCATTGTGGTGCCAAGATCAAACTTGGGTTTGAAGACAATGTTATATGTTGAGTCAGGGGGTTGAACTCCATGATCTTTACAGGACCTTCCAACTCAAGATATTCTGATTTTATGGTTCTTTGCCTTAGAAAGGCTCATTGACCAGACAGATTTCTATATCCCAGCAAGATTTTGCCATTTAATAGAATATGCTCCACATCAGGATGAACTAGAGATCAGTCAGAGCAGCTGCAAGCAGCACTTTATCTGCAGAATAAGCCTTAGCCTGGCACCGTCATGGGATGCAGGATTCCAGCACACAAACTCTGCCACTCTCCAGCATACAGAAGGTGTATAAACTTGTCCCACATTTGTTGTCATCTTCACCTAAATGCCTGGTTTCTGGGAGCCTACAGTGGACAACCTATTCTGTTGTCACGTAAGTTACCCAATGTTCACTGGGCAAGAGCAAAACTGTTTCCCCTGCCCAGAAAGGGAGCAGTCAGCATGGGATGGGAGGTCAGGATCATGGCCCGGGTCTATATTTGGCAAAGCAGACTTGGATGCAGGTTGCCACATCTCACATGGATACTTAACTGCCAGGCTGCTGTGTGAGGGGTAAGTATGTTTCTCATGATGTTTCAGGATGGGAAAGTTTCACCACTTCCCCACTGAACCAAAATTCCATCTTTGGAGGTACTTTTATATTCCCACAAAAAGCTTCAACAACCTGATGTTTTCATATAGAAAGAGATCTGAAACTGCCCAGTAAGCAATGCTAAAAACCTTTAAACATAAGTTAATGCTTATTGGCAGTGATCACATTTTTAATATTTAATTTTTCTGCCTGTAAATATTTTTATTTAAACTGTACTTTTGCAAGATGAGTACTATTGTGGCTGGATTATGGTTTGTTGTGTTTTTTTCCTCTTTTAAATGTAGAGTGGTGTTTCAAAGAAAACAGTTTTCTGTCTTATAAGCACGGGAAGTAAAAAAAAAAATAAAAAAAGAAAATTAAAAAAATAAAGTCTTTTCAATTTCCTAGCCATGTTGGCAAAATAATCATTATATCAAAATGATGGCATCGCTGTAATAATTGTTACTATTATTAGAAAATCCTGAGCTATTTTAAAGAGGACTATTAGCACCATTACCCATGTCTATAAGGTAGAGAAGCTGAAGCAGAGGAGGAGGATGTGACTTGTCCCAGGCTGTCCCCCAGTGACAGCTGGTAGCACACCCTGTGTCTTTTAAGGCTCACTCTAAGAATTTTCTTGCCCCAGCAAGGAGTGGATGTCACCATTTGGTGCCAAGGACTCAACATCCATCCTGCTCCATGTTTGAGGACATTCACTCTGGAGGAGCTCCAGTTCATGCCTGAGGACAGAGCTTTCCTTGGCTGTTGGAGCGTGTGAGGTGTGTTCCTGACCCATGACTTGCCAAGCCATGCCCAGAATTTAGGTGGAAAGCAGCTCATGGCCAGGACTGCATCAGGGTTGCTATGATATATGAAGGCTGAGGCAGCATTTTGCACTGTCTCCAGTGCAGTAGTTCCTTTTCTGCTTTTTTTACATTTCTGTTCCAGTTTGCTTCTTTGAGTTCCTTGAAATCCCTGCTGATGGACTATGGCAACTGCCACAGTAATTTGTAATTTGGAGGCAGAGGGAGCTCCTGGGGAACACTGATTTGTGTTGTGGATGCTGGACAATGTCCTTCAGGCTGCCAGGCTGAGCAATACTCCTGTGCTGTGGCAAGGGAAGGCCAGGAATTTTCCTCACAAAACCCAAAGGAGGCTGATCCAGCTGTCAAAAACAGCTGTTTCTGTTGGATGCTGGTAAACATTGTTTAGAAAAGGACTGCTGAATGTGTTTTTTCAATAACTGCAGCATGTGAAGTTGCAATCTCAGCTACCTAAGCACAGATGAAAAATGCCTACCCTGTAAATAATCGATTTAACTAAACCCAGCCATGATATACACAGCAAAGACCAGTCCTTGGAGGTTTCTACACGCTGCCATAACTTCAGGCTAAACAAGTCTGAACCAAGAAGTGTTTTGCCCCAAGACTGTATATTTTATGGGAAGTTGATGCTTATTTTCCATGGGAAGCTAATTTTTCCAAAGGACAGTTTCAGCCTGGCAGCTCAGCACAGTGCTGCTGTGACAAGCTGCTCTTTTAGCAGCGCTGACAGATTTTTTTTGAGAAATATTTATTTTTTCAGCTAAGTCATGAGGCCGGTGACAGGTACATCATGGAATGAAACAGAATGCATGGAAGCACACAAGAAAACATGGAAGTTGGAGCACAGCCTTTTTCACTAACATAGGACACATGTTGAAGCCACATTTGTGCAGCTCAGTAGAAAGACATTAATTATGGTGTAGCCCAAGTTTGCTGACCAAAATAAAGATCCTGAATGGAAAAGTTTGTGTCAGGTAGACGCAGAGGTTATTTTTTGGGGAGTTTTCTTTGCCAATATGTAAGATGTAAATGATTTTGCTTGATCCAGGCCTGCATTTTTTAGGCTAAAAATATATACACCAAGGGAAAAATACCTTCCACCTCCAATCCTGACCTTTGGGAGAGAGAAAAGTTTGATGCCATTGAAAAAAAAAAGCTCCTGTTCAGCTTTTAGCGAGGCTGACACTTCTGAAGGCTAAATGCATCTCAAAATAAAGAATTAAGTTGAAAACAATTCCAAAGGCTGAAAGGGATAGTCACACAAATTAAATGTCTTCTGGAACTAGTGTCTTTCAAAGTGTCTTATTCTAGCAAGTATGAAATGAGACATCTGAGTTTCAACAGTTACTCAAAATACTGTCTAATAAAATGGATTTCTCAGATGAATCAGGCCATAAACATCTCATAATGCATTGTCTGGTATTTTGATTTCTTCTCCCACAGTTTCACCATGTACCATGAGGCCTTAGCAAGTGCCAGCTGCAGTGATGCTCTCTGGAAAACAATGTCCAGAAATAACCTCGTGATTGCACATCCTAGAGGATGTTTTTGAAGATACATTCCAAGTAAATGGATATCAGTCACTGAGAGATGCCCAGAACAAACAGATAAAGGGCACAAAGTGTACCCACTCACAAAGATCAGCTTCAGAATACCAGCTCATCCCAAATCCCTTCCCATAAGCTGCCAGTGACCCCAGTTATTAGACTCCTACAAAATTCTTTCTCATGGATGGAAACAGGCACATGCTTTCTACTTCTTGCTTTCATTGCTGAATATGGCCAATTAATAAAAAAAAAATCTCTATGGGCATAGTACACTAATTGCATTCAATGTTACAGTCCCCTCAGTCCTCCCCTCTACAGTGCACTGCAGATTTTTTCAACACTGATAAAAGTTTAGGTATAACCACAAATCGTCAGGGAGTAGAATTCAAAAAATTATGTGTCTCACAAATGATCCCGAATCTCTAGAAACTGATCTGGATTTTGAGTCACTGGATTGTAAGAAGACCATCTATTTAATGAAAAAAAAAGAAACTTTCAAAAACTTAATTTGAATGTTTATAAAAACTTCCCTCTAATTCTCTAATTGTAAATTTCTGTAAATTTATAGCAGCATTGCAAAAGCAACTATATACCAAAATAGGCCACCAGCTGAATTTAGGGCTGTATACTCTGAGAGGGCTGAAAATTGTAACACACAGAGCGTGTTTGTAGCTGCTGAATTGGTTCTTACCCCACTGTATTGACTTCACATGGCTGTTACTTGGAAAATCATTCAGGCACATTGGAAAAGCAATGAAGTCAGTGGTTAAACATGATGCAGGTTTTACAGGACATAATTGATCAGGCAATTCCATTGGTTGTTCTGTCAATGAGGTACCCGCAAGTAACGGAGTTCATGTACAGGTGAATACGTTCCTCACCACTCAGGCATCCCGACGTGCCCAGCATGATCAGATTTTCGTATCTGGTGGTACAGGTATAGAAGTGGTGGCAGGTTGGGTCCTGTGCCTTTCCGTTCTGCCATCCTGCAGAAAGGACCCTTCCCTCTGACTCATGGCTGTGCCCGTGCTGGTAATTTAAATGAAACATAATCATTCACCCCATAAGGTCACCAAAATGGTCCTTTGTAAAGCTTCACGCTATGCCAGTTACAACTCTCCCAGGTGATGCCCCAGGATGATCGGGGAGGTAGAGCATTCCAGAAGCAATTCCCAGCAGGCAGCTGGTCCTGGGTCCAGGGACATTCCCAGGGTCATTTCCTCTACTGGTACAGGCACAGCTTCAGCACACAAATTTCCAAATGGTGCAGAAATGTCATGCTGGAGCCTGCAGGATCCTGGAACTGTAAAATGATACATTTTCTGCAGAATGACTTCCACTCATTCTCCAAGCTCATCAGAGTGTGCCAGGAACACGGCAGGTTGCCCCAACAGAACATAATACAACTGTTACGGTGACTCCCTGAAAGCTGTGAAGTGCAAAACACTTTGCAAACATATTGCTAAAAGAATGTTCCCACCTCTAAAAAATGTCTAATATAAGCAGGACAAGAACCAACATGGATATAGATGGACAGGAAGCAATCTTGAAAGGCACTTCAGGAAAGGCACAACTCAGCTGTAAGCACTGCCACATTTTTTGTGGCATGACAGAGCTTTTTTCCAAAAGGTGGAGAGACATTTTCACATCTGAGCAAGGAAATCACAATGCTCGTAGATCAATCTTCATCCATTTTCTCAAATAAAGCAAAGCATGCTGAGATGCATAAGGGAAGAGCTGTTAATGCAAAACTCTTCTTTCCCCCAAACAGCAAATGTCAGGACACGCCTCCTGGGACTCCATGTTCTCTCCCTACATTTTGTAGCAAATGCTTTATATTTACATATTTTTTCCTTCTCTTGGCAGCCCTGCCAGCTCCCTGCTGGGTTCTTTTCCTCTTCTGCCTCATCACCACCAGTGGTGGAGGCCAAACACTCTTCATTATGTGCAACCTCATGATGTCCAGATTTAGTCCTTGCTGATGTTTTTGCAGCTCCATTACTTCAGCTGGGCTTAGACAAGCCCAGCAAAACATAACTGCCTCTGAGGATGCAATCATGACTCAGTGCTTGAGAGGACAGCAGAACTCAGAGCCACAGCTCTTGGAAACATGGAATGAGATCACTTTTTAAAAGTATAATCCTAACTCTCACTTTTGCAGAGTAAGGCAAACCCTTCGGTTTCAATTGTTCTTTAATTCCTTCCATGCCAACTTTATAATTGTTGATGCCCAACTCTGAGTTTTTCATAGTTTAATACAAATTTATGAACCTTTAAAATTGTAAATTATATTGGTATATCTTTCCCAGAAATCATTTCAAAAATCCTTCTGACTTAAGGCCAATGTAGCTAGTCACCCACAGCTTATTTTATGCTCTGTGGAGAAAAATAGGAGCTTCAACATCTCAGGTCATTAAATTCATCTGGTGCTTTCTAGCAAAATGAATCTTTTCCTAGAAAAGTCTTTTTCTTTCCATGAGGGGAGCCAAGGGCAACTGACCATGTAATCTACACCTAAAGTTATGTGAAATTCAATTTATTCAAGAAATAGCATGACTGATTTTGATTATTAAATTTCATGTTTATTCCTTTAAAGAGCATCCCATTTTTGCTGACTAGAGATGTGACTATCCTAGTCACACTTGTGAGCACAGATGAGTGGTTTGATTTCTTGTGTACCCTCTCCCTTTCTTGCAGTTGTGCTTTTCACCCCAAAGTATTCCTTTCCTTTTTCCCATTCCCTTCTGCTTTTTCCGCTAAAAACCAAGAGTTTGTGATATTGCTTATCCTGATTAAGCCAAGAATAACCTCATACATGTATTTCCAAAAGATTTACGCTGGTTTTCTCTTCATTTGAATCCTCAATGGGTTCAGCAAACTGCGTCTCAGGAGCTAAGAGATTGAGATAGTTCTGGGCAAGTAGGAGCTGTGAAGGCAGGTAAAACATCCCGGAAAAAACACGGTTACTGCTCTTTATAAAAGGGGCTGGCTCCTCTTACATGTGTGTACTTTCCCTCTCCTTCAAGGTACAACATGGACCAACACTGCAGCTCAATCTATTATTGAATCATGAGGGAAAAGACAAGCAATGAAAGTCATTGCAGTGAGCAGTGACACGGTGGAAGGTCTGAAGATCTGCCTTTGGGATGTTTCTTGAAACTTCTCACATTCTTCCTAAACAGCCATCAGTGAGTTCATTAATGGCACCTGGGGAAAATTTTAGGAAACCAGAAAAACCAGAACAAACCATGGCCATCAATGCATGAGCCAGATGAGAGGGAATTGCCCTCCCTCCAAAAATGGTGACTTTCTGGCTTCTGTGGTGTCTGACCTCACACTAGACACCTGCACAGTGGTGCACTATCATGACTATTTACAGTCCCTTGCTTCAGCCATGGATAGGCACTGCTCTGCTGACCCAAGTCATTGGGAAAGACAATTTTTTTTCACTGAAATGTAATATAGGAACACAACCATATCCTGCTGAAATACTCCTTGATTTAAAGGTCACCTCTTCTTTACTTGAGATTCCATGAAAAGTTGGCCTGAACAACTTGATAAGTAACTTCAAATCACGATTGCTGTTTCATAACAAAAGTGCATGCGGTCAGGAGATGAAAAAAGAACTTTTCACCCTTAGATATGTTGCATGCTGAATTGTACACATAAAAGTGCATTTTCTTATTAACTTTTTTCCAAGTATCCATCCTACTTTTATTCCCAAATAATTTTTCTAAGTGACATATTTAATGTGTAATAACACATATTGACTTTCTTATGAATCTAAGCCAGGATGCAGGATGCCTTCATCTGGTTTCCTCCCCAAACTGCCTTAAAGCCCAATAAATCTGTGACTATTTCCTCCCTAAAGCCTTAGAGGATATAGAATTACTTCACAATTCCTCAAGCCCGGAGCCTTCAGCGTGGCTGATGGAGAGCCAAGATCAGAATGGAATTGCTGTAATAGGAAAGTGAAACAAAAATAGTCCCCTGGAAAGGAGGAAAGCACAATGACAAGAGCAGGTCCCATTTGGAACTGCAGCATGATGGCTATCAGACATCGTGGTGAAGTGTGTGTTTGCCTCAACAAACTGTTCAAACAGTAGCGACTGTCATATGGCTCCCGTCATAACCCATCATTAACAAAAACTCTGTAGCAGCACTTGATGCAGTCATGGCCCAATGCAGTTTAGTTTTCTCACTGTACACTTAGCAGTTCCTTGCTTTTCCTGAAAAGGGATAAATCATGTTTCAGCTTTAATTTTATGTACTTGCCTTCCCCACATTGCTGTTTTACTGTGTGATCTATGTCATATTAAGCTCCCTCCCTGGCATAACTTTTATTGAGCATTACGTTGCTGCTGGCTCTGCAGTACAATTTCCTATGCACTTACAGGTTCAATTTAAGGAAAGCAAGGAACTGCTCGGGCCACTGCCCACCTTTGCAAAAATCTGTGACTGCAATACACGGCGCAGCGTGCGCAGTTTCAGTCTCCAACACTGAAAGAACAGGTTTTTGTTGCATTCCCCTGCACCTTTCTAACTATGGAGAAATAAAAGCAGTGTGTTTGGCCACTCTTTCGTTTGTGTTCACATGAGGATCAAAGTGCATTTGCATAAATCCAATGTCTGTGCAAAACCACCTGTTTCTGCTCTGTCATGCAGGGAATTTCCAAGGGCAGAGGCTGTTATTTTTAGGTTGTTCTGTGCACAGCAACAGAGATGGAGCTCCGGGAAAGTGTTTAGCAAAAGTCCCCACCTATAAGACCTAATATATGTGCCTTAATGATCCAAGGCTTTTACAGCTTATTGCCCGGTATCTATTTGCAGACAGACTATTAGCAGAATTTTGAAGAAAGAAGATTTCTGTGACATGTTAAACAGATTGATGTCAGAAATAAATGAAGATTATCTTTCTTCATCGAGATTATAATATGTGATAGAGGTGCTTAGGGAGATCTCTGGTGTTGCAGAAATGAAGGTAATGAATCCATCACTAACAGAATGTAGCCCAGGACTCCACCGTCCCTGAGTATTCTGATCTGCTATCCAGATCCAAAGTGAGGTCTCTGGCTATGTCACATTAGGGTCTTTTCAGGCATTCAAGGCCTCACTGCACACTCAGATGATGCTGCACAGATACCCTGCATGGCACTGTCCCACTCACCACCTCTGCAGCTCTTCCTCTAAACAGAAGGAAGGAGAATTACTCAGTTTGAGAGTGCCCTTATCAAATTCACTTTGCTTAACATCCTTATAGATTCAAAGCAAGATCTGTAGGCATGCCACTGTGGTTTAACAATCCCTCTCCTTTCTGCTGTATGCTCCGAGCTTTACAGAAGCTAAACCATTAAAATATGTGTTTCTCTCACAGCATGGGCACTTGGCTCTAAGCGTTACTTAAAGGACATGGGTAAACACAGGAAAAGATGTCCCAGCAGGAGGGAAGTGATTGTGGGGACAGTATGTTCTGACAGCAATTCAGGTTACAGAGGAGGTAGTGGCAGATAATGAGTTGTTTTATCTAAATAGTCAGCAAGTTTCAGCCCAGAGAACAATGGAGTCTGCTCCCACAGCGTTGCTGTACACATGCAGGGAACTTCATTTGGTCAAGCCAACAGAGACTAGAAAAAGGCAGATAACATCTCTGAGGGCTGAGAGTTTGGCCCTGGTTCTCCTTTTGCCCACAGCACAGAAAGTCACTTAAGGTGAGTGGCAATACTCCATGGCAAAGCTGGAAAGCAGCGAGGCAAGTTTGGGCTTTTCCAGCCTCAGGGTAGATCTTATTTTTCATTTAAACACCTGTGAGATTCTCAGGCCAAGATCCATAGCCGTGCTGGGTCGAAAGGGAGACACGGCACAGGAACTGGAAAGGGCAGTGAAGCACCCAAACCCTAATGGGGCTTCAGCCCTTGGCTGTGCAGGGGTACGAGAAAGGGCCCAGCAGCAGACGGACATGAAGACGCATTCCTAGGGAAGAATGGCACTATTCTCTTTTAAATAGAGTTTTTTTCTTGCTGCCTTCTTATTTCTCTGTTGATCCCACCTTTCCTTTCTTTCCATATCCATCTCCAGCCTCGCATCTCTCTGCATGCCCCCTGGGCAGCCCACACTCTCTGCCCACACTTTTCTCTGCCTTCTTAAAGCAGCTCCCAGCACCAATGGCTCTGCCCAAGCCATAGGCAGGTGTGCCCTGCAGTGCCCCTGAGCTTGGACTTTTATTCCTCGTACACTTTTGGCATCAGCACATCCCACCAGACATGTGTTCCATGGACTTTAGGCCTCGTCTGTGAGGAATTTGGAAAAGGATCAATTTATCCATTGACTACTCTTTTAAGAAAAGCAGGTACACTGGTGGACACAGAAGTACTTTTTCAGGTCTTCAGGAAACTTAGCAGCACGCTTCAAAACTAAGCAGGGGCTGGGATCAGTTTTTGTCTTCTTCCATCCAGTTTAGCTTAATTATAGAAAAGGATTTGAGAGAAAAGGGTGTGGTCTTTAGCCAGTGAGGCAGAAAATTCATAAGCCCTTGTAAAATAGACAAAATCACCTGTGAATCCAAGAAAATAATCTGGAGAAGGATTATAGGGAAAAGTGGAGCATATCAAAGAATCTTCACCTCCATAAAATCTGTGATTTTCAGTATCCAGTGGAGTAGTTAATGTAGTTT
The DNA here is from genome assembly GCA_013400735.1 of Pomatostomus ruficeps. Taxonomy (NCBI): domain Eukaryota; kingdom Metazoa; phylum Chordata; class Aves; order Passeriformes; family Timaliidae; genus Pomatostomus; species Pomatostomus ruficeps. Next base: position 166,024 of record VYZT01039574.1, read on the forward strand.
ATGTAAACGAGCTCCTATATTGATTATATTTGCTCACAGCAGTATCCCAACCCTACCTGTTGTCTAACAAGACGTTTTACATATAGGGAGAGTGTGGCAAGTAATTTCCCATCATTTCGTTGACTTCTGACTGAGAGAACACTCCTTGAGAAAAACAATAAGCCATTCTCCATGTCTCCATGGGCACAAGAAGAGGAGGACTGACCCTGCAAGTAGAAAGGTTCCAGTCAGGTATTAGGAGAAAGGCTGAGTTTGGGCAAGTCATGCAGTGCCTATCACAGGAGATTTTCAAAAAGAGATTAGAGAAATCTCTGTAAGAGGTTGGCCAGGTCTAACTGATCTTGCCTTGGGGCAGGGAAAGATGAAATGCCTTCTGAAGCTCTCTTCCAGCCTTGTTTTCCATTTTCCCACCTACAAAATACTTTCAAACAACTGTGATGTCTTTCTTTCCTGTTTTCCCTCAAGACACAGTTGGGAAGCTGTCTGTCCACTCAGCAGAAAGTTGCCATTCAAACCCTTGAACACATGAGCTGGCTGCCATCCATTTTGACTAAACTCTCAAAGAGGAGATGGGTAACTTGCAGTCCGATGAGATTACCAGCCAGCAGTGGTGCTCTTGGATGTGGGCAGTGTGCTCCTCTTCTTGGGGAGTGAGGAACGTTCATGTATTTCACAGATACCACCAAAAAAAGCCACCCAGGGGGAGCAATTATGATGCCTTTGACTGGGTGATGTTTATGATCAACAATGATTGGGGTAGTTCTCAGAGAAGCAAATCTGAGATGAAAGATTCCATATCATATTACCAACCACCCAGCCCAAGTGCGCCAACACTGGCAGACACCCTTTGGAAACACATAGAATTCAATTATTTTGGCTAAATTACCACATCCATTGCAAATTACAGGCTGTCTATTGGAAAATATCTCCTCTCAATCCTGCCATTTTTTGTTCTTCAGTTATGTTTGTGTTCCCAGCATTTTTCCCTCCTGGCAAAGGCCCAGTGTTTTTTGGGAAGGACTAAAGATAGGCTTTTGCTCCACAGAATGTTATTTAGTGGTTGAACAAAGTTGCAATTAGACAGTGTGGTCTTCAATTCCGCTGCAGACCTGTGATATCAAGCTTTCAGCATGACCTATAATATTGGATCCAGATCTGAGCCTTGCCAGACCAAAGCAGTGCAGAAAATCTGACTGCTGTTGGAGGGAAGTGATAAGAGCTGTGTGGTTGCAGACTATCAGAAGCTGCTTCTTATCTGGAGTGGCTTCAAGGGACTTGGAGAGGGATGGAGGAATTCACTGCTCTAATAGACAGGAGAATCCATTTCTGCCCATAAATGTACACGAACACCAGGGTGAGAAGTTTGGAAGTGAAGTAAAGTGAAGTGAAGTGAAGTGAAGTGAAGTGAAGTGAAGTGAAGTGAAGTGAAGTGAAGTGAAGTGATTACACTTTGCTGAAAGCAGGGAGGCTCTGCCCAGAGGCACCAGCTTGGCTGTCAAAAGCTGTGCATGTGTGTTAGCCCAGCACTCAGCAACCCTCCTCTGGCAAAATTCAGGGATGTTCAAAACTCTCCAACCTTTCCAAACAGTGTAGAGAGACTAAAAATTGTAAGCAGAGATCTAAGTACCTGCTCCTTTTCTCCTTACTGTTGTGCACTTGAGATTTGATTTTTGTGTTTCATTCTGCAACATCTTCATTCTCGCTGGGCAGAGGAGAGATCACTTAAAACCCATGCTCACCATGGTACACATCCCACAGCAAGCGTTCCACAGCCTGGAGAGGTGAGCTGGGAGCTCACGTTCACTTTCTGAAATCACTGGACTTCTTGGGCAGAACAGGAATATCTCAGAGGAGGTGCTGTCCCACTAACTCACGTCTCTGGTGTCTGTCTGGGACCTGTCTTGTGCCTTGTGGGGAGGGGCAAACACACCTCTCCCAGTACTGTACTGTCTAATCATTTCCCAGCTTTTGATGGGTTTATTAGCACATCAGTTCTCTGATATGGAGGAAGAGGTGAGAAATTGAAACACAAAGTCTCAGATCAGGTTTTAAAAATCATGAATGGAGAGACACCTTGTCTCCATTTAAAAAATTCAGTCCCACAGAAATTACCCAAAAAGGCCATGATAGAACAAGGATTTTTGCTGCCAAAGCCCTCTCTAAAGGCACAGCACTACTCCTGCCTTTTAAAGGCTTTTTCATCATTTTAATTTAGGAAAATCACAGTTCTAGACTTAGAAACATCTACAAAATCATATAAATATTTCTGAACCCAGTGATACCCATAATCAAATTAAATGGTGTTTTCTAATATTATATCTAAAGTTTCCTTAGCACACATGTCACTATGATATGTGTCTCTCACTGCATATGGAAAGGTCTGGAGAGGGAAAAAGAGAATACGGTGAAAACCAGACAAATTAAACAAGAGCCACAGAATTATTTTGGTAGTATTTAAACTATTTAAACTCAATTACATTACATAATGAGAGACTGCTCCACTTTTTTTTTTTTTTTCCCACAAGTAACAGAGTTTTCTAAAATCTTTACTTGGATTCCCTATAAATAATCATAGCTCGCTTTAACAATACTGTCCCATGTAAAACATGTAAAAAAAGAAAAAGAGGATTGAACAAAGTTATTAAGAAAGGTAAACTTTTTAATCCATAAACTGTGCAGGCTGTATTATTTCTTGATGGCCACAGGCTTATCTGAAAGCATACAGAAGGGATGAATGAACCCCATAGAAAGCTTTTGGTTCAATCAGTTCAGCTTTCAAAGCCAGATGAAACCTGAAAAAGTTTCATTTACTTCAGGGAATTTGTGAAGAGAGAGATTCTCACCAAAGACAGTGATTTTACATTAACCTTTAGGTCAGACCAATGTTGCGTTATTAGCATTATTTAATTAACAAAATTCATGCTTTGAAACTTTAAATATTTGCAAATTCACCCCCTATAATGACTTTCATTCATTATTATTTATCTAGGGCTGGAGTCAGCCTGTAGCAGCTCTTATTTCCCGCCGCGGGAACAGCTGCGGCAGACAATCCAGTCACTTTCTATAGGTGTTTAAATGGGAGCAGAGCTCCTCCAGAAATCTGGCTCCAATTATGAGCACTACGTGCTTTGAAAATCTGACCCTCGCCTTCAGCGTCGGTGAGACATTTCCCAAACAAGCCTGGTGATAGTGCAGAGTCACACGGGCAAAGCTCTCCTGGCGTACACAGCCAGGCCTGGGGCTGTGCCAGGGCACCCCGGGGTGGGATCACACCTCTCCATGCCACCGGGGTTAGCAGGGCTTGGCAGTACGGGCACAGCAACCAGCCAAAGACCCCCAACTGGCCATTAGATCCACGCCAATTTGTCGTGAAAAATTCAGGGTTGCGATGGGACAAAATGGGCATTCACTTTTGCTGTTAATTTTTTTAAAAATCAAACCCTTTTACTTAACTTTTCAAGAAAATGTTGATTTTTTTTTTCAGATTCCTCTGCCATCTTTTGGGGTTTTCTGTTTTGTGTTATATTTTGTATTTTATATTTTTTATTTGTTTTATATTATCATTTTATATTATCATTTTGAAAAAAGACACTCAAACAATGCCATTTAACTTAAACGATTTTTCTTTTGCATTTGCAAGTGACTCTTTCACCTTTGTCCTCATTCCTTCGGATGGCCTGAAGGAAAACACTTTACCTCTTTCCAGCTCTGTTCTGTTGATGGTTAAGAGGGAAAGTGATGCTGACATGCTTCGCAAGTGCTTGGAGATTAAACTGCTCACACTCCTGACAGATGGAGAGAGTCTATGGGTTTGTACACAGGAGCTAATAAAGCTTTCAGTACGGCACCCTGCCACCCTGTACCTGCGACACTTGGGAAAATATCCACTGATGGTTTTTGAAGCAGTGTTTCTCATATCAATCCATCTACCTGCCAAGTCTTCATGACCATGGGGAAGTAATTGAAACGTGTATGAGTGGTTCCTGGGAGTACAGCAGCAGTAGGAAATTAATCTGGGTAATGACATGCCATAAATACTGTTCTAAGCTCAAAAATCACCATTTTGCTGTCCCTCCCCTCTGCCTCTTCCTTCTGTGCCAGGGCCCCATCACAAATCTGGAGATGAGTTTCATCCTCCTTCCTGGTATGAGTGCGACCAGGTTTTAGGGAGAACCAGAGAAGGGCAGCAGAAGGCTTGGCTTATCACTGTGCCACAACACAGGGGCAAAAGCAGTGCCGGGAAGGGGGTGGTGAGTTTTGCACAGACTCAGTGTGAGAACTGACTATTAAATGAGGTGGCAAATGCAGCTGTTAGATGGGTACATGCACTCTCTCTGGAAAAGCCATGCTTCTCCTGTGGGTTTTAATAAAGGACTTCTAGAGTTGGCATCCCAGAGATGGGGCTACACTTTCTCCTGCCAGTGCCAGAGCTCGGAGGGAAGGCTGCATGGATGTGCACCTACACACCAGTCCTGCCTCGGGGGACCAGTGTGGGCACAGGCTCTGGTGTCCCTTTGCTGTGCAGGCTGTCGCTGCATCCATCCTTGCCATCCTGCCTCTGGAATCCCCCAGTCTGCTTCCAAGAGCCGGCAGTCCTGGCATTTCGGTGGAAAGTACAAGAAACCCTCTAGTGGACACTTAGAGGGAGCGGGTTTGGGCTCCAAAGTGTGAAAAATTTTATTGCTTTTTAGATTTTATGCCAGTTTGAACTTGTAAAGGCTGTTCTTCTCTAGGGAGACAACTACATCCTTATCATGTGGGTTTTTTCTTGCTTTCAGCCACAAGTCAAGTCAATGCCCTGAGCTGGGCACAGATACTTGTCTCGCCAGGATTGGAAGCTGTGCCATGAGTAGTGAAGGCCAAGAATCATGGAACTGTAGAATCATTAATTTTGGAAAAGAACTCTACCATCATCAGATCCAAACATTATCTGAGCACCGTGTTCACCACTGAACCGTGTCCCTCAAGTGAACCATCCACACACACTTTTTGAACACTTCTACAGATGGAAATTCCACCACTTCCCTGAGGAGCCTGTTCCACCCTTCCAGTGAAGAAACCTTTCCTAATATCCAATCTAAAACTCTTCTGGTACAATTTGAGGCCATTTCCTCTTTTCTTATTACTTGTCACTTGGGGAAAAAGGCCAACCCCCACCTCACTAGAACCTCCTCTCAGGGAGTTCTAGAGAGTGAGGAGGTCCCTATGAACCTCTTCTCTCCAGGGTGAGCACCCCCAGCTCTCTCAGCCATTCTTCATAAAACCTGTGCTCCAGACCCTTCCCCAGNATTCTTCATAAAACCTGTGCTCCAGACC
>VYZT01039575.1:0-15171 GCA_013400735.1 Pomatostomus ruficeps
TTCCCACACCCCAAACTCTGACCGCTAAGAAGAAGTTTTTGCGATGAAACACTGTGACATTCCCACATTTCCAGGAGTTGTGGGGAAACCACCCTCAGAGAGCTCCAGCCTTGTCGTGGACTCGCACCCCTGGAAATGTCCCAGGCCAGGCTGGATGGAACGTGAAGCATCCTGGGACACTGGAAGGTGTCCCTGCCCTTCAGAGGGTGGCACTGGATGAGCTCTGAGGTCCCTTCCAAGCCCTCTGTGACTCCACGTCACCGGAGCCGCCACACGCACACGCAGGTGTTTGTCACCGCTCCTCCTCCCTCAGGAAGGTGTCTCATTAGCTCTGAACCTAACGAGGAGCAGCAGCAGGGCTCTGGCTGTCACCCCAGGGAGGGCTGGAGGTCCCAGCACACCGAGCCCTCGGTGTGCACAAACACAGCAGCTCCACGATCACCAGCAAGAGCGAGCAGGAAAATGGGCAACCAAGCTCCTGCCCCTGGAGCAACAACCTCCCAGGACGTGAGGAGAGATTTTGGCCAAGGACGGGCCAGGAGAGCTCAGCCGTGTGAGTGTTCACACCCAGCTGTCACACACGAGAGCCTCAAAAACACGAGTGTCATCCCCGCCAGAGCTCACCAGAGCCGCGCCTCACGCCCCGCTGAGACAGGAGCTGTGCTTCAGGCAGCAGATGTTGCAATTCTGAAATAAAAGCGGTGCTCTGGCTGCCCAGAGATAACCCCGGGCACGCTCCGGGCCAGGTCGATGCCGTCACCCAGCAACGGCTTCGCCGGCCGAGACCTTCAGCCTGGCAATGGGAATTTCTGCTGTTTGCACCTCTCTGCCCTGTCAACAACCGGCCCTGCCGCTGGCAGCTCAACGGGACGCGCGGGGGTCACCCCAGAGGGGATCAGAGTTCCAGATGTGGCTCCTGGTCACGGTTGAAGCACCAAAACACCAACCCACGGCTCTGTCCAGCATCGGTGCAGACACAGGATCCGTGGTGCAGCTTCACCACGAGCTTTGGATGGACACGGGAAGCAGAAACAACGACCTGAGGGACTCAGATCTCATTGACGAGGCTGGGACTAAAGGGACAAGACTGTTTCCATCCAGCAAAAGCCTGATTTTGTCCAAATCTGTCCCAAATTACCCATCGGATGGAAAAAATAAATGGAAAAGCCCGTTGCATGCACCAGCTCTATTTCACAATCTGCCTCCTTCAAGTAAACAAAAGCCAGGCTGGGAGAGAGAAATTAATCTGGAGAGCATTTCAGGAATCTCAGGATGAGCTCAGCTCCCGCCTGGCTGCACCTGCCCAGTCCAACCAGTGGAACCACACCAGCATCCCCAGCAGCCTGCTGCGGCCACACAGCTCCGGCCCCTGTTCCAGAACCCTCCCCTCATCCTGCTCCCAGCACCCAATTGTCCCTGTGGGAACGCCGAACAATGAGAGGATCAAAGGCAAAATCCCGAGCCGAAGCAGGAAAGATCAGCCAGTGCTTGGATCCTTCAGCTGGGATCCCTTCTGAGGCAAGGGAGGGAGCGTTGCTGCTTTAAATCTGGTTTTAATCCTGTCAGAGGGAAGCCAGCTGTCAGGAGAAGGGCTTTAATGCCTCCACAGCATGGCAACGTGATTCCAGGGCAGGCTGACCTGAAAGCCGTGGCTTTAGGCAGAACTTTAGGGAACACACTCACACACTCATAGGTAGGCCTTCACTCCCATGGCCCGGATTTACAGGTTAAAAGGAGCCTGGTGGGGCTGGGGACGGGGTGCCGGGGCTGTCCTACCTCCTGGAGCGCGATCGCCGGGCCAGGTCCCTGCGGGGCGGGTACCGCAGCCTGCCCTCGTACTCCCTGCTCCGCGACCGCCGCCGCTTCCAGCGGTGCCCCAGCTCGCCGTCCTGCTCCGGGGAGCGGAACCTCCGGCAGTGATGCATCTGCGGGCCGACAGCACGGCGGGGCTCAGCGCCCTCGGAGCTCCGCACAGGGCCCGGGGGCTGCGGGGCCGTTACCCGCACAGGGCCCGCACAGGGCCCGCCCGGCCCGGGCCGCTCCCCGCCGCCCCCCTCNNNNCGGGCTCAGACCCGCCCCGAACGCCTTAAACCCGCCCCGGGGCGGTGAGAGCGGTTATAACGCTGGGGCCGCGCGGAGCCGGCGTCAGCCTGGCCTTCCTCGCCCGGTCCTTCCTCACCCTCACCCTGTCCTTCCTCACCCTCAGCATGGCTTCCTCACCCGGTCCTTCCTCCCCCCCAGCACGGCTTCCCCACCNAGCACGGCTTCCTCACCCTCAGCCTGGCCTTCCTCACCTCACCCTGTCCTTCTTCATCCTCAGCCTCAGCCTGGCCTTCCTCACGCTGTCCTTCCTCACCCTCAGCCTGTCCTTCCTCACCCTCAGCCTGGCCTTCCTCACCCTCAGCCTGGCCTTCCTCACCCTGTCCTTTCTCACCCTCAGCCTGGCCTTCCTCACCCTCAGCACGGCTTCCTCACCCTCACCCTGTCCTTTCTCACCCTCAGCCTGTCCTTCCTCACCCTCAGCCTGTCCTTCCTCACCCTCAGCCTTTCCTTCCTCACCACGATCTTCCTCACCAAACCCTGCCTTCACCATGGCTGGCCTCTCCCTCAGCGTGGTCTTCTTCTCTTCCTCATCTGCCTCACCGTGGTCTTCCTCATCACAGCTTATCTTGCCACAGGGCCTTCCTCACCACAGGGCCTTCCTCACCACAGTCATCCTCACCACGATGACCTTCGCTGTGGTGACAGTGACAATCCTCACCGTGGCCTTCCTCCCCATGCTGACCCTCCCATGGTCTTCGTCATGGTTGGCCATGGACTGGAGAGACACACACGTGATCATTCCCAACCCCTTCATTTATTTATCAACCTCTCGTTAGGGCCAGCAATCAATTAAAACTGCCGACGGACCCCCAGGTGACATCGGTGTGTCCTTGCAGCTGTGCTCAGGCATGTCCCAGCCCGTGGGGGTGGCAGGGGCAGGAGATGCCACCACCATGGTGGCGGTGGGGAGCCCAGTGGGGTGACTTTCCCAGCCAAGATTCCGGAGCAGACAAAGCTCCTCTTCTGTCCCCCGAGGCTGAGGCCACCCCGGACAGGCTCAGGCCCCTCTGGAGCCGCTCAGGACAGGGCTGTGCCGGCCACCGCTGATCCCCGGCCACCGCTGATCCCCAGCCCTGTCCCACGACGGCGTGGGGGTGACACCTCCCCTCTGCGCTGCTCGGAGACCCCCGGCTCACTCCTGTGACCCCCTCAGGGGCTGGATGCGGTGCCAACGCTCCGACTCCAGCGGTGCCCAGGCGCACATGTCCCTCCAGTGCAGCGTCCCGCTCCCGGGGGCACCTGGTCCCACCTGGACACAGCCCAGCGCAGAGCCGCGGGCGTGCAGCCGAGCCTGGGGTGGGACAGGGCAGGGGGACATGGCTGGTGGCCTTCCCGTATCCCAACAGGAGCCATCCCGCCCCAGAAACCTCCCAGGGACCACAGGAATTGGCTCCTCCGGGGGCTCAGACCACCGGGGGCAGGAGCACGGGTGAGCCAGGCCACCTCCCGAGCCACGGTCACCTCCTGAGCCATTGTCACCCACTTAGCCATGGTCACCCCCTGAGCCATGGTCACCTCCCGAGCCATGGTCACCCCCTGAGCCACTGTCACCCCCTGAGCCATTGTCACCTCCTGAGCTACAGTCACCCCCTCAGCCACAGTCACCCCCTCAGCCACGGTCACCCCTGAGCCCTGGTCACCTCCTGAGCCACGGTCACCCCTGAGCCATGGTCACCTCCTGAGCCATGGTCACCCCCTGAGCCACTGTCACCCCCTGAGCCATTGTCACCCCCTCAGCCATGGCCACCCCCTCAGCCACGGTCACCCACTGAGCCATTGTCACCCCCTCAGCCATGGCCACCCCCTCAGCCACGGTCACCCCTGAGCCATTGTCACCTCCTGAGCTACAGTCACCCCCTCAGCCACAGTCACCCCCTCAGCCACGGTCACCCACTGAGCCATTGTCACCCCCTCAGCCATGGCCACCCCCTCAGCCACGGTCACCCCTGAGCCATGGTCACCCCCATCACTCGGCCACCCTCTGAGCCACAGTCACCCCCTGAGCCACGGCCACCTCACCTGCATGACAACGAACTCCAGGGCCAGCTGCTGTCCCTGGATGTCCCCCGCGGGGACGCTGAAGAGGAAGGGCGCGTTCCACACGGGGCTGTAGCCGCTGCTGGACCTGCTCTCCTTGGTGTCCACGACGTGGCCGTCGCGGTGGAGGCGGATGACGACGTAGTGGCCTGGGAACGGGGACAGAGCCCTGGGGAGATGGGGCTGCTCTGGGCCAGGGGGGAGGCTGGGGGGCTGCGGGACCCCCATGGGGCTCTGAGGTTTCTGAAGCCCTCAGCTCTCATCCCAGAGAGCAGGGGCCGCCAGAGCCAGAGCAGCCAGCAGCACAGAAAGCCACGTGCTGATTTTTAACCATAAATAAATATTCTTCAAGTACTTTGGGGCTCTACTGGAGATACCCAGCTCTGAATCACACTCCCTGTGCTCATTTTCATACAGCCAGAGAATCACAGAATGGTTCGGGTTGGAAAGGACCCCAAAGACCACCTCATCCCAACCCTCTCCCATGCTTGGAGGGGAGAGAAGCTTGAGGAAATAAGAGAACCTGCCCAGCAGAAGGAGGGGCATTCCCTGTGCCCACCCGGTTCCCTGTGCCCACCTGGGCATGTCCTGGTCCTCTTGCCCTACCTGGGTATATCCTGACCCCCATGCCCACCTGGGCATGTCCCAGTCCCCGTATCCTACCTGGTTCCCTCTGCCCACCTGGGCATGTCCTGGTCCCCATGTCCCACCTGGTTCCCATGTCCCACCTGGTTCCCTGTGCCCATCTGGGCATGTCCTGGTCTCCGTGCCCTTCCTGGGCATGTCCTGACCCCTGTGTCCTACNCTCATTTTCATACAGCCAGAGAATCACAGAATGGTTCGGGTTGGAAAGGACCCCAAAGACCACCTCATCCCAACCCTCTCCCATGCTTGGAGGAGAGAAGCTTGAGAGGAAACAAGAGAACCTGCCCAGCAGAAGGAGGGGCATTCCCTGTGCCCACCCGGTTCCCTGTGCCCACCTGGGCATGTCCTGGTCCTCTTGCCCTACCTGGGTATATCCTGACCCCCATGCCCACCTGGGCATGTCCCAGTCCCCGTATCCTACCTGGTTCCCTCTGCCCACCTGGGCATGTCCTGGTCCCCATGTCCCACCTGGTTCCCATGTCCCACCTGGTTCCCTGTGCCCATCTGGGCATGTCCTGGTCTCCGTGCCCTTCCTGGGCATGTCCTGACCCCTGTGTCCTACCTGGTCCCTGTGCCCACCTGGGCATGTCCCGGTCCCTGTGCCCACCTGAGCACGTCCCGGTCCCCGTGCCCACCTGGTCCCTGTGCCCACCTGGGCACGTCCCGGTCCCCATGTCCCACCTGGTTCCCTGTGCCCACCTGGGCATGTCCCGGTCCCTGTGCCCACCTGGGCACGTCCCGGTCCCCGTGCCCTACCTGGCGTGCCCGGCACGCGGGACAGCCGGCCCAGCGCCTCTGCCTTGCGGAGCAGCACCTTGATGCGCCCGGCCGGGGGCTGGTGCTGCAGCAGGAGCAGGAGCTGCCCCAGCGGGCTGGGAGGCGACGAGGGGACGCTGCAGCTCGGGCTGGGGACACTGCGGCTGCCCTAGAACAGGAGGGGACAGCAGGACACGCCGTGAAACCTTCCCGGCCTCACCCAGCCTTCGAGCCCAGCGGTGCTGATCCCCCAGCAAGGTCAGGGATGGCACAAACCACTCAGGAAGGGGGATTTGGTGCCCGCCATCACCACAGGGATGGTGCCAGCTCTGTGTTTGCCCCTTCCGCCCCAGCAGCCCCTGAAGAGAGGCGCAGAGCCCCGAGTGCCATGGACTTACAGCACAGCGGGCACACCGCGGGCTGCCCGGTGCTGCCGTGGAGCTCCAGAGCTCCGGGGTCAAGCAAAACCCAGCCCGAACCCCGAAACCGCTGCCACGCTGACCTTCCCGAGCTTGGTCTTGGTGCTCGCCAGCTCCCAGCAGTAGCTGGAGGGGGCGCGGGGGTCCCAGGAGGCCTCGGCGCAGGGGAACAGCACCTCGCCCACGAAGGAATCCCGGCGGCTCGGTGCCCTGGCGTAGACGGCAAAGCGCAGGGTGCAGCTGCCCAGCTCCTCGGGGCCGTAGGGGCCGAAGCGGCACGGGCGCGGCTCCCGGCGGGCAGTCCCGAGGCTCCTGCGGCGCACGGAGCCGCGCCGGGCCGGCGGCAGCCGCGGCAGCAGCGACACCTTCACACGGGAGCCGCGGTGGCCCTGGGGCAGGCGCGACACGCCGAGCACGGTCACGGTCAGCGTGGCCTCGGGCGCGGAGTAGCGGAGGTCGCAGTGGAGCCGGGGACGCTGCCCGGGGCGCGGCGGGGACCCCGGGGCGGCGGGGACCAGCGGGCTCCGCTCGCCGCAGGGGAGTTTGGAGCTGGGCACGGGGCAGCGGCGCCGCCACAGCCCCGCCAGCTGCGGCAGGACGAGCAGGACGGGCAGGGACGCTCTGCCGGGGGATGAACCCTCACAGGGTGCCGGAGATGCCGGGGAAATCTCCTCTGCCCGCGCACCCGGAGCCTCTCCCGTCTCCTCCGCGGGGTGCGGCTGGATGGGCACCGGCACCGTGGCCGCGGGCAGAGGCGCTCGCAGCTCCACTCGCTGCCGGCTCAGCTGGCGGCCCGGGCGGCGGCGGTGCCAGCGGCACATGGCACAGCCCAGGAGGACACAGCCGAGGCACAGGAGGGACAGCCCCGCGCCCAGGGACAGCTGCAGGTGCGCTGGAGAGAGAGACACACAGAGACGGGCACGGACGGATCCCAGCTGCCGGAGCCACCGGGACGAGCAACACCAGGGTGACCCCTGGCCCGGGACCCCCTCCTCGCTCTTGGGCAGCTGGGGTGGAGCTGGAACATCCCAAAGGCAGAGAGGGTGGGACAGGAGCTGCGCCGCGCTCGGGCAGCCTGGCACGGCCGGGGCTCAAACAAACCCGGTGATAAGAGCCCTGGAAAGCGAGCGGTTATCAGCCGGGCTGACGCAGGTCGGGCACCATCAGCCGGGGGCTCCGAGGGTGTGCAGGGGACTGGGGGCTCCTGCAAGGGGGGTTTGGGGTGTCTGGCTGGGTTCAAAGCCACGCAAGGGGTGAGACACCCGGGACAAGGAGCCTCCTGCCTGAGCTGTGCCCGCCTGGGTGTGACCCGGGTTTGGTCAGGGATGCCCACAGGGATTTGGGAACTTCCTGGAAGGATTGGGGTGTCTGGCTGGGTTCAAAGCCACGCAAGGGGTGAGACACCCGGGACAGGGAGACGGAGCCTCCTCCCTGAGCTGTGCCCACGTGGGGGATGAGCTGGGTTTGGTCAGGGATGCCCGCAGGGATTTGGGAACTTCCTGGAAGGATTGGGGTGTCCGGGCTGGGTTCAAAGTGGCCCCCGAGGGGTGAGACACCCGTGACAGGGAGAGGGGAGCCTCCTGCCTGAGCTGTGCCCGCGTGGAGGATGAGCTGGGTTTTCCAGGGATGCCCGCAGGGATTTGGGAACTCCCTGGAAGGATGGCATCCCTGCACATCGGGCATTTAGGGAGCAAACTCCCGGACATCAGGGCTGGAGCTGTTTTGGGATTCAGTTCCTGCGTTTCAGAGGCGGCAGAAAAGCTCCCCGTGCCCAGGGCTGGCTTCGCCTGCAGCGCTGGAGCGGGGATTAAGGAGAACAGGGCTGGCACAAAGCCGTGCCAGAGGCCGAGCCGGGTTCCAGGAGGGGATGGGAATGCGGGAAGGAGAAAAGCGGGCATTGTCTCGGCCCGCGGGCCCGGCCTGCCTGCCCAGGTGCCTTAATCCGCGCCGGGCTCTCCGCAGCGCTTTGTTGTTTGTTCGGGAAGCGGGGCCGGGATGAGCCGAGCGGCGGCGTTCGGGGCGGGATGGAGGGAAGGGGCCGGGGTGGGCATTGCCCCTGCAGAGGGGTTGTATTCCAGCGAGCCGGGACAGCGAGCCGGGAGGGCCGGAGCGTGTCCAGCCGGGCGCACGGACACACGGACACTGCGGGGCTGGGGTTGGGAACGTGCCTCGGACCTTCGGGGTGCCCATTTCGGGGTGCGGGGCTGGAGGATCCCGCGCAGGGAGCGGCTCCAGGGCAGGGGTGCGGTGGGGCTTGGGATGAGCCCCTTCTGAGCCGAGCCCCGGGGTCCGAGCACCCCCGCAGCCCGGGAGCGATCCCTGTCCGGCCCCGGTGGCACCGGACCCCGCGGGTGGCGGCACCGAACCCCGCCTTACCTGCTGCGGGCATCGCCAGGGGCGGGGGAGTCCTGGAGCCGCCTCGGCCGCGCTCCCGAGGGGAAACGCCGGGGCTGGGAGCGGCCGGAGCCGGGAGGGGTGGGCAGGACGGGGGGAGAGGCCGGGATAGGCTGGCACCGCAGCCCGGCGCTGTCCCCGCGCGGGAGCTCACGGGCAGGAGGGGACAGGTTCCGATCCCGCGGGCCCGAGGATGAGTGAGGAAGGTCACGGGCTCCATCCCCTCCCCGCGCGAACGGGCCCGCGGCCAAGGCAAAGGCGGGCACGGGGCAGCGGCAGCGCTGGCACGGGAGGCGCTGGGAACGGCTCAAACTGGTTCAATGAGTGGAAAATCCGCGTCGGGCGCTGAGCAAACAGCGGGGCTGCGGGGAGGCAGCAAATGTGACAAATGTGGGGAGCGGTGGTGACAGACGAGGGATTTGGGAGGTGGAAAAGTGACAGGGGCGGGATTGGCTTCGGGAACAGCCGGGAAAGAGATCCCGAGAGGAATCAGGAACAAGGAAAGGAGATCCTGAGAGGTTTCAGGAACAAGGAAAGGAGATCCTGAGAGGTTTCACAACACCAAGGAAAGGAGATCCCGAGAGGTTTCACAACACCAAGGAAAGGAGATCCCGTGAGGAATCAGAACACCAAGGAAAGGAGATCCCGAGAGGAATCAGAACACCAAGGAAAGGAGATCCTGAGAGGTTTCAGGAACAAGGAAAGGAGATCCCGTGAGGTTTCACACCAAGGAAAGGAGATCCCGAGAGATTTGGGAACACCAAGTAAAGGAGATCCCGAGAGGAATCAGAACACCCGGGAAATGAGATCCCGTGAGGTTTCACAACACCAAGGAAAGGAGATCCCGGGAGGAATCAGAACACCAAGGAAAGGAGATCCCGAGAGGTTTGGGAACACCAAGGAAAGGAGATCCTGTGAGGAATCAGAACACCAAGGAAAGGAGATCCCGTGAGGTTTCACATCAAGGAAAGGAGATCCCGAGAGGTTTGGGAACACCAAGGAAAGGAGATCCCGGGAGGAATCACAACACCAAGGAAAGGAGATCCTGTGAGGTTCCACACCAAANAGAAAGGAGATCCCGGGAGGTTCCACAACACCTGCTCCAAACTGGGAGCACAGGGCCTCTGCAAGGACAGGCCCCAGGCTCCGGGAATATCTGGGAATTCTCTAACCCCAGGGGCACAAAGCAGGCGTGGGGCTCACGGCGTGAAGAGGTAGAAGTTTATTGGAATATAAACATTCAGATAACCTGCAAGATAGAAAAAACCCAACAACAACATATACAGACACTTGTTGGAAGGAGACGTTGAGGTATTTATCCACCGCCTAGGCTATCACATTTGTTTTTATTTACTTATTTTATTATTTTTTACTTTTTTTTTTTTTTTTAAATAGGTAAGAAAACTAGTAGCAAGGCTGCTGCACAGCTGTTTGGAGTGAACATCCGATCGCGGTCCCTCGGGGACGCGGCCGTGTCCCCTTCGGGAGCCGAGCGGGCACACGCGGCGCAGCCTCCCCTCATCCCAGCCTCCCTCCCCGCTGTTCCCGGAGCCTCTCCGGGGGCTGCCCGGGGATTTGGGGAGCTGGGGGAGGATGGAACAACGCCACGAAGCCCTCGGGGAGGTCCTGCCCGCAGCGCCAAACCCTGAGTACAACACTGGGCTGGGGCAGGGGGCCCCGCGGGCCCCGCTCAGCCTCCCCCCGCTGGTTTCCAGCACCCTGCGCCCAAAGCCTGGCAGCTCAGCAGGAGACCCACGGCTCACCGGGGCCGGGGCCAGGCTGAGGGAAAGGGTGAACTCTTCACAGTCTGGGTGGTCCCCGTCGCCCTGCGCTGGCACACGGGACCGGTTTATTGATGCAGCTTATTTAACTGAGGTATCTGTTACGCTTCCCCCACCTGAACCTTTCCCTGAATTGGATACAAAACAATCTGTTAGTCCCTGGCTAGTTCCAGTCTAGGTTGAGTAAAGCTTATAAACATTAATACTCTAGTAGTGTCCGAGCAGTTCAGTGATTCGAGTGCCTTTCTGTGCAAGAGAACACGACGTTAGCAAAGTGAGACAAAGCAACCCCACCCCCGGAGCAGCTGAGGGAAAAGCAGAAAAGTGCCCCAGTCCCACTCAGAGGAAACAGCCCCACCCCCGAATAAAACAACAAAAAACAACCGGAAAAAAATGAAAAAAAAAAAGGGGGGGGGGAAAAAAATCATCTGATTGAGTCCCAGAGGGTGGGAAATCCTCCGGGAGTCTGCGAGGATGAAATGCCGTGGAGGCCGCGGGGTCAGCGCACGGGGAGGGCGCCGCTCCCTCTGACAGCGGCTGGATGGGAGCAGCATCCCACCCAGGACGTGCGCGTTCCCACTCGGAATCCCAGAGAGTCCTCAGGGCTGCTGGCCAAGCACAGAGCCCGGGGCTCGGGACAGCACAGACAGACGGACACAGGGATCACTCCCGTCACTGTCCGGCCGTGCACGTGTCCTGGGGCGGAGCCGGAGCTCAGGGAATCCGCTGCTCCTTGCCTGACCTCCCTGTCTTTGGTGATCCATTTAAAAGCGAGAAACAACAACAATGAAGAAAAGCGAACAAACAAAGCCAGCAAACCCACCTATGAAAAACCCCCAAGCGATAGGATATGCCAATACTTCCTGAAGAGGTTAAAAAAAAACCAACCTGACGCAAACAAAACCAACCCGACAACAACAACAAGTACGTATCTGAGGTATTTTCATCTGCTCAAAAAAAACCTGACTTGGGCCTGGAGCACGGGAGGGACGTCAGCAGGGCAGGAGGGGCGGGAGGGACGTCACCAGGGCTGGGGGATGGAAACTGGCTGAGCTCCTCGGGGCACACGGGACACTTGAGGTGCGAACTCCTCGGGGGCCGTGAGCTCCTTGGGTGACACGGGACACTTGAGTTCCTCGGGGCACACGGGACACTTGGGGCCATGAGCTCCTCGGGGCCATGAGCTCCTCGGGGCCGTGAGCTCCTCGGGGCCGTGAGCTCCTCGGGGCACATGGGACACTCGGGACCGTGAGCTCCTCGGGGCCGTGAGCTCCTCGGGGCACACGGGACACTCGAGGGGGTGCCATGAGCTCCTCGGGTGACACAGGACACTCGGGGCCGTGCGCCACTCAGGGCACATGGGACACTCGAGCTCCTTGGGGCACATNTGGGACACTCGGGACCGTGAGCTCCTCGGGGCACACGGGACACTCGAGGGGGTGCCATGAGCTCCTCGGGTGACACAGGACACTCGGGGCCGTGCGCCACTCAGGGCACATGGGACACTCGAGGCCGTGAGCTCCTCGGGGCCGTGAGCTCCTCGGGGCACACAGGACACTCGGGGCCATGCGCCACTCAGGGCACATGGGANCCTCGGGGCCGTGAGCTCCTCGGGGCACACGGGACACTCGAGGGGGTGCCATGAGCTCCTCGGGTGACACAGGACACTCGGGGCCGTGCGCCACTCAGGGCACATGGGACACTCGAGCTCCTTGGGGCACATGGGACACTCGGGGCCGTGAGCTCCTCGGGGCACAGGGGACACTCGAGGGCATTCAGGACTCAGCTGGAAGCCTGAAGGCAACAGGAGGGGTGAGGTGGCACCAGGGTGAGGTGGAGAGGAGCAGGAAGGAGGCTCAGGAGCTTCCCGCGAGGGCACAGCAGGAAGGGACAGGAGCCGTTTGCCACAGGAGGACAGGGCCAGGCACCCCTGGCTCTCGGGATTGTCTAAACACGGAGTTGTGGGTGGGGAGAGCCCCCGAGGGCCCTGGTTCCAGGATGATTCCAGGATTCCCTGCCCCAGCCCTGGCCCTTTCCCTGCTGCCCTGGTGACGTCCCTGCGGCGCCGGAGCCCATCCCTGATTGAGGAACGCCACAAACCCTGGGAGGAGGAGGAGGAGGAGGAGGAGGGGGAGGAAACAAAGCAAAAGGGAGGAAGGAAAGGGGAGGGGAACAAAGCAAAAAAGGCCGGACAAAGAGACGATGAAGGGAAACTCGCTGGCATGGAAAGGTTTCACCATCACCACCACCACCACCATCATCATCATCATCATCCTCCTCTTGCTGGTGGCCGCCAGAGCAGGTTCCTTGAGCTGAGGTATCTGTGCACTCCCGCCCGGCCTGTCCCTGTTCCCGGGCCGGGCGCTGGCCGCCCGTCAGAGGGACCAGCTGGTGGAGGGCTCCGCGCCGGGCGTGCCCCGCGACGAGGTGGGGCTGGGCGAGCAGTGGGAGCTGCCCCCGCCGCTGCTGCTGCTGCTGCTGCTGCTGCTGCTGCTGCACGAGCTCTGCGCGCTGCCCGAGCCGGCCAGGAGCTGCACCACGGGCTTCTGGGCGAACAGCACCCCTGGGGGGCACGGCGAGGGTTAGGGGGGCTGCCAAGGGACTGCGGGGCTTTCCCACCCCCAGGATCCCACCCTGGTGCAGAGAAGTTGGGGACAGGGGCTGGTGTGGCTCCCGAGGCAGTGCTCAGCAGGGATGGGATCCCTGGAGCTGCAGCCTGGCTCAGGGGTGCCGTTCTTACAGCACAGACCCCAAACGGGGCTGCCTTGGGAGCGGGGACAGCTCCTGTCAGGGACAGGGACAGGGTCAGGCAGAGCCAGGCCCCTCCATGGAATTTCCCCAGGGATTTGCAGGCGTGACCCGCACAAGGGGACAGCTCCTGCTGGGAAGGCTGTGGAAAGCTCAGGAGCAGAGGGATAACGCTCCTTCCTGTCAACGCTTCCGCAGGGATTTTAAAATCCTTCCCTTGGACTTTACAGCAGCAGCATCAAGGGAAGGGGGCTCATCCCGCCCAGCCAAGGGAACGGGAATCACCTCCCGCTGCCATCTGTCAGGGACCACCCCCATGCCACCCATCTCGCCCCAGAAGGGCTGGCGTGACCCCAGGAGGGCTCTCCTGTCCCCAGGAGGGTTTTCTTGTCCCCAGGAGGGTTCTCCCGTCCCCAGCAGGGCTCTCTTACCAGCGTAGGTGGTGCCGTTGATCTCCACGGACATGTTGATGCTGCCGATGCCGTTGGGGGACAGGTTCAGCGCCGCCGCCGCCGACTCGGATTTGTCTGGTCCCGGGAAGGGAGGGAGAGAGAGTTAGAGAGACACAATCCCAATCCCGGCAATGATCCCGTTCCGCAGAGCAGAAAGATCCCATTCCCCAGAGCACAATGATCCCATTCCCCAGAGCACAACGATCCCGTTCCCCAGAGCACAACGATCCCATTCCTTAGGGCACAACGATCCCATTCCTTAGGGCACAACGATCCCATTCCGTAGGGCACAACGACCCCATTCCTTAGGATCCCGTTCCCCAGAGCACAACGATCCCATTCCTTAGGGCACAACGATCCCATTCCTTAGGGCACAACAATCCCATTCCTTAGGGCACAACGATCCCATTCCTTAGGGCACAAAAATCCCATTCCTTAGGGCACAACGATCCCGTTCCTTAGGGCACAACAATCCCATTCCTTAGGGCACAACGATCCCATTCCTTAGGGCACAACGATCCCGTTCCTTAGAGCACAATGATGCCATTCCTTGGAGGGCAAGGCTTGGTCTGCTCGGGCTGCAGCAGCTCCAGTGGCCACTGGAGGGAGGGAAAACCCAGGAACGCTGCACGGAAATTGGGATTTCTCTGCGTTTCCTCGGCCTGGGCAGTGCTGGGCAGCTCTGGAAGCATCAGCACCAAGGAGGGGCTGAGTTTCTGGGGTGTTTGAGGGGAGCTGAACATTACTGGAGAAAATCCGTGTTCCCTTTCACTTTTGGTTTTGGTGTGGAATTTGGGTGAGTGCAGATCTGCCAGGAGCTGGGAATCCCAGCCCCAGCTTCAGAGGAATCTGCTCCGAGCTTCTCCATCCGAATTTGTGTCCAAGCTCCCCAAACCAGCACTGTTGGAGCAAGAACAGCTCCTCCCTCTCTTCCAAGCCGTGCCAAACTCGCCTGGCCCCGTGCCTGCTCCCAAAACTGACACGAACAGGGGCTGAGGGCTTTCATTTCCATGGATCTGAAGGTGTGGAGGAGGCTGGGACTGCAGCGAGGGCTCTGGAACCGCTCTGGGACTGCGCTGACTACAGCAACCTGACCTTTTCCAGGGGTGTCCCCTCTTCCAGAGCATTCCAGGAGGGCATTTCCCAGGCTGTGAACGCTGCTTGGAGCTTTAGGAATGTGGCAGAGGCCCTCCTGAATCCGGGCTGGACTCGGTAACAAACCCAGCAGGGAAACTCAGATCCAGCAGGGAAACTCAGATCCAGTAGGGAAGCTCAGACCCAGCAGGGAAACTCAGACCCAGCAGGGAAACTCAGACCCAGCAGGGAAACTCAGATCCAGCAGGAAAACTCAGATCCAACAGGGAAACTCAGATCCAACAGGGAAACTCAGGCCCAGCAGGGAAACCCAAACCCTGCACTGGCTGTGCTCTGCTGTGACACCCCCGTGCCCTCTGCCTGCCACCCCCAGAGGTGACCCAGCCTGCCAGTGTGACATTCCAGCCCGGAATCCTGTCCCTCCCCGCCGCTCCCCGGGCTTGGCTCACCCTTGCCGTTGATTTTGATCTTCATGGGGATCTGCCGCGCCACGCTGAGCAGGTTGCGCTGCAGCGCCTGCTGCACCAGCCGCTGCTCCTCCTCCGTCATCCGCGCCCCCTTCTTCTCCGGCGGCTCGCCCGCCTCCAGCCTCTCCCGCAGCTGCTCCAGGGTGGCCGTCCTGGCGGCCTGCTGGCCACCCAGCGTCACGGGCACGGCCAGGCGGCTGGGCAGGGACACGGCCAGCGGCACGCCGTCACCTGCGGAGGCAGCGGGCGCTCGGCACCGGGACCACGGGCGCTC
>VYZT01039576.1:3198-13513 GCA_013400735.1 Pomatostomus ruficeps
CCCCCCACGCCGAACAGTCCAAAAAAAAAAACCCCCAAAAAAACCCCCAAAAAAACCAAAAAAAAACAAAACCAAAAGAAAAACTGTAATCCCAGCGGGAATGGGGAAGGGAAAAAAAACCCCTCTGTCCTAACTCACAGCTGGACAGACTACTGGAAGGAAAGAAAGAAAAAAAAAAAACCAACTCGCGCTTTATCTCAAAGACACAAAAAAAACCATGCCAGGTTTTCTCTCTGCGAGCTCAAGGTTACAGGACCCACTCCTGGGCTTAAGCAGACGATAGGAAAAAGAAAGAGAGAAAAAAAAAAACCAGAGCATAAAAATCACCCCAGGACCCCATTCCAAGCATGAATGCAAGTTCAGATTATTTAGATAAGTATCTGGCTTTTGTCATGTAGAATGAGCAACTCCATTGACAATACAGAGGAAACTGGAACTTTGAAGTGAGGAAAATTCTTGTTGCAGCAATAGATGTGTAAGAATCAGAGGCAGCAAGAGGTTAATGTTCACTGCTGTTTCAGTAAGTGACTTTCAGCACAGTGAGATTTCACTGTATAGAAGCTGATCCAGTTTGCTGTTCTGAAGGCAAGGAAAAGCTGGCTGAGTTAGGTACCTACAATTAGGAGGGTTGACTAAGCTTATGTCTTTAAAATAGGTAAAAAGGAAGAAAAAAGTACAAGGTACATGCCGTTCCTGCTGTCAGAATAAGTATTATTATTGCATGTGTGTGCAACTTTTGTAATATTTCCATTTTTAAGCAATTTTGAAAGTGCCAGATCCATCTATTTTCTGGCGTCACTTGTGCAAGTCTGAAGCCAAAAACCCTGAATGTTTTAGAAAGCCTCAACTTTTGAAGAAATGTGTACTTTGACTCTGACAAATGGCAAGAAAAATAAATACAGTCTGTACAGTTTTGGCATAGAAGTTTCATTAAAGATTTGTGAATAAGTCCCTCACAACATAAATGAACTCTGCAACTAACTTCAGTCACAAGATCCAATAGTTGGATGGCTGCCAAAATTCATCTGGAGAGTTTTTTCAGGTTGAGAGTACATTACTAACAAAGGTAATTGTGATTGAAATTAAGGATGGAATCCTTTCTGAAAAATTATATGCTAGCAATAGTTAAATACAGTACTGTGTGTATTTTATAGTCTTGTTTTATTTTTCCATTTACAAATCAGACTTTAATATTTTGTGAACTTAATAAGCAGCAAAAAGAGACTAGGGTATTAAAATTTACTAATAATCTTATTTTTCCTATTTTATTCACAAAGGAGTCATTATGTAAATTACGTTACAGTTAACCAGGGTGAATCAGGTATTTAAAAATCTCTGACCCAGTCTCTTTATGGCATTTAAATATACGTGTGTCTTTTTTTTTGTCCTTGAATAGTCCCAGTAACTCTCCAATGTGCTTGCTTTCTCTGCTGAATCATTGCTTTGTTTGATATTCTTCTGCTGCATTCAGCATTCTGCTTAATAATAGACAACGGAGAGCTGAATATTGTAGGTTGTTGTATTGGGTTTACATGGCAAGGTTTTGGTAGTGGGGGAAGGGCTGCAGGCGTGGCTTCTGGAAGAAGATACCAGAAGCTGGTATGTTCTTAAAAACCAGGAAAATTTTGCACTGCTAGTACAAGCATTACTTGTATTAAGAACTAATTTTAAAAAGAGTCCTAAAGAGTCATATCTCCATAATCCAACTACTATCTTGTTGGTGTTCTGAAAACATTGGTATTTGTCCTTCATATTACAAAATGGTTAAGTATTAATTATTTAAAAATCTCTTCTGATATAAATCAGAAACCAAACGTATGTGTGTATCTCTCATTCAGGTAATAGAGGTAAGAGACAAGGGACTCTTATCTTTTACTTTTAGTTACAAATGGAAGGTAATCTGCTGTAACTATCTTATCTACTGTTTTTTCTGTATCATTTGATGTCTTCAATAATTTTGCATTCATTTCCTTAATTTGATTTGCCTGTTCTGATCAGTTAGGGAAAAGTAATCTTTTTCACCTTTTCTGGAAAGGAGAAAATATTCTTACTTCATTTACTGAAAATGTATTACATGCACCATTAAGATAACTAGAAATATAACTTGAATTGCAAAATGCAATGCTTAGAAGCATACCAGATGTTCTCAAATATGCGGGAAACTCCCAAAGTGCAGAGACATCAGCAGCAGTCAAACTAACCCAATATTTTAACAGTCTAGAGGGCCAAGATATAATTTTAAAGTATTTTTCTATTTTCTGGTTTCTTTCAATTACTGTTTTTTCTCCATGCATATCGTACTTGCTCAGAAAATCTGGCTCTATTTTGTGGCAGTCAGTCTATGATTATAACTAAAGCTGAAATTCTGCTACCTGTCTCAACCAAATAGTTTTCACTTTAAATCCTGACTTTGATTGCAAATAATGCAGAGTAAAGTCAGAGACTGGAACTGTGTGATGGATGGAAAATATGTGACTTCTGCACAGGAAAAAAGGTTCGTGTCTCATTCCTTCAATGCAGTGCTTCACTCATGGGAAGAACACTTTAAAACTGAAGAAGCCATCAAACTCACAACAGCACTCTATGCAGAATGGTAAGCACTTGTCTATCATATGAGAGGCACAGGGAGGGAAAGGATCATTTTTTTATTTTCATTTTATTTTTTAAGCCATGCAGGTGTTCTTTGCCCTTTGTTTGATTCTTTAAGAGAAGGCATCTTTTTGATTAACCTATTTCCAAATAACTATAGTTTGCATATTCTTTCTTTTTTTAGTAGTTTATGGGTGGAACCAAAATGAGAAAACTGATGCTTATCCTGTTATGACACTCATAAGGAAAAACCCTTTGCCCATTGGAGTAATTCGGTAAGTAGGGTTGCAAGAGATGTCATGCCTTACTGAGTGTACTGCGGAAACAATGCTTTGTTATTGTCCCATAGTAGTTTATGAATGGATTGTGCACAGAAACCACACTTTTTCGATTTTATTTTCCTGTTCCTACCTCCTAATTAGTGAAAAATAGCAGAGTTGACTCCCTTTCCTTTTGATAAAAAACTTTTAAAACAGAAGTGCAAGGCCACAAATCACTAAGATACATTTTAGTGTACCATGGGTACAGGCCTCTGAGAACAAGAGATATTGTCTAATATTTTAAGATCCTTTCTAAGATCATTAAATCACTCGATTTTTCCTCCATGCCTATATGCTTCTCCTGCTTTCTACAAATTCTACTTAATGAACAATGTAGTATCACTAAATTTATCAGAATAAAATATCCTTAGCAGAATCCAATCAACATGAGTTGTCTTGCTAGCCTAGGCTAATCAGTTCCTCAGAAGGAACAAACTTATATTTACATGAGTAGGCAAACATCTACCAGCTCAGGTAAGAAGGGACAATTTTGTGATGACAGCTTGATAAAATACTGGCAGTATGCTGTTGCAGTTAGCTCTTCCTTTTGGGGTGTTATTTAACAGTGTTTGCCAAGAGTAAATATCAACTGGCTGTGGAAACTCAGTTATCTGGGAAGTGGTTCATCCAGAACAGAGCTAAGATACATTGTTGGGCTGCCTGGAGAAATCATCATTAGCTGGTTTATTGACTAAATACAAACTCATAACACCCAGCCAGGACTTCAGTCTTGTTCCGTAGACATCGACAGTTGGTGCTACATAACCCAAGGCTCCTTGAGATATTTGTAGGGTACATCAGAGGGCTGGTGTATGGGTGGGCTTATATCTGTTATCTGAGGGATTTGATGGTCTCCTGCGAAGGTGGGGGTGTTGTGGGGGCTGCGGGGGCCAGGGCTCCCACGATGGGGCGAGACAGAGCATTCACAAACGGTCATGGCGTGTTTCGAATTCTCGCGGTCTTGATCTCACGGCGTCCGTCTCTGCCTGGCAGCGGTGGCTCCGTGGTGCAGACGCAGGGTCCTAATGTCCTTATAGCTTCTGCTGCCCGCACTGCTCCCACCTTATCCCCTCCCCATCCCTGTGGTCTCCCAGCTACCTTAGATATAGCCTACTGGTGATAGCAAAGAAGGGTCTTCCTTGGCAAAGCTTCTTAGATGTTTATTGCTGTTTGTTGGTNTCTCTGCCTGGCAGCGGTGGCTCCGTGGTGCAGACGCAGGGTCCTAATGTCCTTATAGCTTCTGCTGCCCGCACTGCTCCCACCTTATCCCCTCCCCATCCCTGTGGTCTCCCAGCTACCTTAGATATAGCCTACTGGTGATAGCAAAGAAGGGTCTCCCTTGGCAAAGCTTCTTAGATGTTTATTGCGGTTTGTTGGTAACTGCCATGTGGAGAAAGACACCGTTGGACACATGCTGTGCCCTTTTAAAACCTTTGGGTCTCGCGTGACCAAGGGTGACCCATCCCAGGGGACACCGGGGCAGCGCAATGCCCTCTGGGAACTGTAGCCCGAGAATCCTGAAAACATGGAGGACTTCAAGGAATCTTGGGAAGGAGACTTCTTTACTAAAGGGCGTGAGTTTAGCACCATCTCCCCAGTGTGGAGTGCCCTGTCTCCCACAGGCTGGGACCTTTAATCCTTCCTCTGAGCTTGGCTCTTGCTATCAGATCAATTCCCCTGTGACAAGAGACAACAGACGATCTCTACTGAAGCTGAAGTTGCCTGGTGCGCCTCTGAAATATCCATCATTCTAAGTGATGCAATCATCTTCATACTAAAGTAGTATTTTTTCATTTGAGAAATACTAAAGTAGTATTTTTCATTTCATTTGAACTGGGTGAACTTTTACTGGAAATGTTTGGCATTAGAAATAGCAACTTGAAGCAGGAGTTGAAGAAAGATTTAGACATTAAAGACTGAATCCTGAATTCTTTATCACAGTAAATATTTTAGGTCTTTGTTACAAAACTGTGCTTATCAATTCGCGTATGTCTCTTCGATGCTAATTATTCAGTGTGGGAATACCCCACAATTAAAGTCACTTCAGCATGGCAATCTAGCCATTGCATTGTTTTAAGTCCTTCTCAATGCTCCAAGATGAAACTTGGGACAACTACCGGCTGAAAAAACTCTACTTCATATCATCACCAGCTGATTCCCACTGCCCCACCAGGCTGGCTTAAAGAGCTGAGAGAAAAAGCATTCAAAGGATTCCTTGAGGGAGCTGCTGTTGGCTTTATATCACCTTTCGATGCTGTCTGTCAGAGCATAGGAGACTTGTTGAAGGAAGGAAGACAAGACAGTGAACTGTCTCATTCTTCACAACACAACTGAGAGCAAAAAGAAGAGAGAACGGCATTAAAGGCCTCCCAGACATTAGAGCAGGAGGATGGCAAAGTAATTGTCACTGTGCGTATGATGAGTGAGGGAGAAAAAGACAGCAAAAACTGAGAAAAATCCACCTCCCAGAGGAGAGGGACTACAGTGACTAACAGCTCATCTACATCCAACTCTGGTTCAGTGCTAAGGAAGGGGAGGCAACGGACAACAAACACAGAAGGATACATCCACAAGATACATGAAACTAGAAGGGATAGATTCAGGTATTGAGAAAGAATCAAAATTGCAGAAAAAATCATGGAGCTTGTACATTAAAATAAATTATTTAGGAGAACCTATGTGTAATGGACCACCCCAGTGGCTCTACCAGGGCCAAATGATTGAGGCAAAACAAATCAAGTACTTCATTGCAAAGAGTTGGTAGACATAATAATATTTCAGAGTAAGCAAGTAAGTAGAAGGAAGAAAATCGAAAAGACCATGAGAGATAACAAAATCAGTGGAACAGAAATTCTGAAGTTATGGGAAAGAAATGGAGTCAAGATTTGTATATGAAGGTGGACTCTGTGGGTGTTGCACTTGAGAGAAAGAGATTATTAGGGTCTTATCACTGAAATGGAACATAAGTAGTCATAAGAAAATTTTAGGATACATTATTTCCTGACAGAAAGAAAATCTGGAGTGACTGCACAGAAGCAAAACCAGAATAAGCTGAGAGAAGAAAAATTATAAAAGCTTAATGAATTGTGGGAAAAGTAAAAAGTGTAAAGCAGTTAGAGAATAGAGGAAAGTGTTAAGAATGGGTAGACACACTGGAATGTACTTTTAATTATATAGTTAAATGAACTGTAAAGTTCAATCAGAGTAAATGGTTGAAACTTTGAAGCATTAAAAGGGAGATGCAATGCCCAATTTATCTGAGAGATCACTCTGGCCTTGTGTCTATCTCTTCTCATGCTATCTGTAGAAAAGATGTAGTGATAGGAGTCTAGAGCTAACAAGGTCTCATAACTTTGAGATTTTAATATATTTGTCATTTAAGACCTGTCCTATATGGATTTAGCTATCCTGGAAGATAGAGCACCAGTGGTCAGCCAACACCAGAAATCTCATCATTGCTAGAAGTGTCGAAATTGCATCGGGAGGAGAAATAATTGCGATTTTTAGTGAAAAAACCTGTAGAGAAACTTTCCCAGTGTGCATTCACAACTTAGAATAAATCACTAGCTTCAGAAAATCTTGGCTGAGTGTTAGAGTTTCTCTAAGTAGAGAAGAGTATTAGAGATTTCTCTGGAAATCCTCAAACTTCTAATGCTAAATTAGCTATTAAATTTAGTTGGATTTGAAAAGTGATTAAAGCCTAATACCTAAACTGTAGATTGAAGCTAGACAGTGTACGTAGTTTTCTTTCAAATAGCTATAGAACAAACAAAGATACTATTTTCAAATGACTAGGAAATTGTTAAATTAACTCTAAAATTGATAGAGTAGCCCAGAGGTGAAAATGTTA
Organism: Pomatostomus ruficeps; assembly: GCA_013400735.1. Classification (NCBI taxonomy): domain Eukaryota; kingdom Metazoa; phylum Chordata; class Aves; order Passeriformes; family Timaliidae; genus Pomatostomus; species Pomatostomus ruficeps. The sequence continues at coordinate 9,958 of VYZT01039576.1, forward strand.
TTTAAACTTTGACTTAAAATATATTTACTTTCTGTGTATTGCTAACACTCTACATCAATGATGCATAAGGTATGTGGAAAATAGAGGCTTAATGTTGTATTTGATAGGAAATAGGTGTCTTTTTTAGTTATTGCTGTATTAGTCATAAAAATGAATACAAATTATTTCAATCATTTTAAGAAGGAAACAGTTCAATAATTTTCAGTCAAGATTTTTTGTGATATCATTTCTCTTAAAATACCTCAATTTGTTGAATCGGCATCTTCTGGGGTGTAATTTCAAGAGCTTATTTCTAACAACATTCATATTTCTTCTATACATAAATGAAGAACTTTCTTGGAGAATACTACTCACTGCTGCCAGACGGCAGGTGAAGCAGTGGGATATTACAAAGAGGTGTGCATTACAAACGTCTGGTGCTCTTTCAATATAAATGAGATCTTCTTTGAAAAGCTTCAGCTGAAGGTCTTAACTCTTGAGGATAAATATTTCAAAGCCCTGTGTATAGCATCTGCCAGTAGGTCCTTGCCAAAGACCTTCATCTCTTCATTGATTGCACAGGAAAAGCAGGCCTCTAATTTGGCTTCTCTCACGGATCCTGCTAAAGTCAAATATTTACAGGTTTTTAGGTGTTGAGTGGAAAAAGGTCACTGACCTTGAAATTTTTTTAAAAAATTCACTTTCTTCCTTACATCTTTTCTGGAGTTACTCCATATTTTAAAAAAAACCTTTTGGGATATGATGACCTGTCTTGTGCCTCTTCTAGAATTACATTTGAAGAACTTTCAGTTTTCTCAGTAATTTTCAATATTGATAATTAAACACCAAGTAAATTATTCTCTTGTGGAAAGAACAGTACTCAGTAATATGTCCCAAAGTTGGTACAAATGGGTTTTTTTATGCAAACCGTCATACTGGCTACTTCAAAATGCCCTTTAAATCACTATTTTAGTAGAGTTCTTTGAAATTAAAAGATTCTCTGAACTTCAATTCTAGTAAACTAGAATTTTCTTTAAAAACCAACCCACAAGGAACCTAAATACATCAGAAATTAATTTAAAACAGGAAGAACTCCTAACAGAAATTTCTTAGAAATATTTACTCAATGATAATTTTTACACTTATTTCCTTCCAACTGGACCTTAAGGTCAGATTTAATTATGAATAAACTGTAAGCAGAACAGAGAATCAGGCATAATTTTACATTTTCTTTAAACATAACCAAGGCACAAGTTCTTTAAGCTCTTGTTTCTGCTTCCAGCCTTTTGAGAGTTCCTCTAATGAAATGCAGAAAAAAAAGGGGATGCTATTCCCTTAGTGTTGTTCATTAATACTAGAAACTAAGTTGGCATTGGGGACTAACGTGCTTCCCTGTTTTCCATGGAGCCCTTTCACTGTTCAGCTCTGTAGCGATATTAACCATAACTGGAAAGATACTTTTAAGCCTTTCAGTAAGAGCCGATAGAGTATCCTTTGGTGAGGTTACACATCAGTCACATCAGCAGTTGTACAGCTGTCTGACAAGTGTCTCTGGATCCTATTAAAATTGTATTAAACCCTCCATGTTGTTATGAAGATTTGTTCCATCATTATGAAACAAAATCTGAGGGATAACAGGGTCAGAAAAGGGTTGATAAGGGTAGGTTGGAAAGAGCCAGGGAATGCTAGAGGAACATTCCTTTGTTGTTTTGAATTACACACTGCAGTTTCAAATAATTCTCCAGTATGTTTTGCTGATACCATTGAAAGTAGAGTACAAAACTGTCATAAGAAATCCTGAGCAATTGCATTACTGCATTGCATCAGTTCTGGGCTTTTTTTTTCTGAGAATTTTTCTGTGCCTTCATATATGACTATAAGCAGCTCATCGCTCAACTTTTTCTTTTGCTATTTCTCTAAGTATGAATTAGAAGACATATTCAAAAGTGTGAAATTATTCTAACTTCATTCAGGTTTGCAATACATTTATACCAGAGGCAGAGTGTGACTCTAATATGTAGGTCCCCACAGGGAGTCAGGCAGTTACCTAAGTCTTATTTCTGGAACCTCCCTGAATGACATTTCAGATGCAAGAAATAATATAATATGCATTACTTTTCATACTGGTGACTATCAAATGAAGTTATTCGGAATTTAAGAACTGATAATAGAAGTTGTCAATCATATCTAGCATTCAGCTTTAGTTTTAATGAAAATTGACATCTAAAACTGACTTTTATTTGGGTTATTCCTGCTGACATTTATTCCTACTTATAATTTTGCCTTGGTTTTTATACTTACTTGCATCATTTGGTGTTCTCTATCTATAAGTCTAGCTGAAAATCTTGTAAAGAAAAAAACCATTGAAGTTTAGTTACAGTTTTAATATATATTTGCACAATTCAGCCTCAAAATAAAGTTGTAAGACTTGTAGAAGCACAGATTATTTATAAAAATAAGCAGTGGAATTTACCAATTCTTTACAGTTTCATCAGACACTTGTTTCTGCAATGATCAGAACCATTACTTTTGTAATTTTCACCACTGTCTTTACTGCAGTAAACCAAATACAGATGTTCAGGTTCAAACTAAAATTTATCTTGTGCCTAGATTTTTTCTAAGCAAAACTAAATGAATATGCAATGCTTAATGGTGTAGGAGGCATAGATCAGGCATACTATACAAGGCTAGTAAGTTTTGAAAATGGCTGCTGTTTATATTTTCCGTAGTGAATGACTTCTGCTTTCCACACCTTTTGTTGCGTAGAGATATATTTTCATGAGTGGTTTGCGTGAAATGTCAAATCTTTGTCAAATCTTTGACATCTAAATTTTCTCTCACACAAGCACTTTGCACTTCAAGACAAAAACCCATCTCCAAATAGCTTTGTTGAAATATTTTTAGATCTAGTTATATCAGATTTGTCTCCAAAGCTGAACAGAAATGATTCATCTCAACTATATTTTGTTTCTTAAATAACATTGCTTTTACAGTTGCCTCAGCATCAGAAAAACAGTAATTTGCATCCATGTTTCTACTTATTTTGCTTGAGATGCTCTCTTTTGTTTTGCAGGTCAGGGGAATTGCTTAAATTTTTATTTTTCCTGAATAATACACACTTTCTCCAGAGCTGAAAGTACAAAACAAGGTGTTGCATTGTTTTCCCTGTGATTTTTTCATCTTTGTGCTGGTGTTTAAGTTTCCTCATGTTTCAGATGTGTCAGTTGAATCTTCTGTAGCAAGGGAATTGACAGTGTTTTCCCAGTCATTGTGCATGTATCATGCTGACACAAGCTGTGTCAGAATGTCTTGTGGGAGAGTATGCAAATACTTATCAGCAACTACATTCTCTGCATCTAACATCCAAATACAGGCTATCCTTCTTTTTTCATTTAAATTGGACCTATATGAGTAATAAACAAAAAATTGTTTGAGAACAATATATTCATGAAATCATTTTGGTTGGAAAAGACCTCAAAAATCATAGAGTCTGATGTTTGACTGAACACCACCTTGTCAACTAAACTATAGCACTAAGAACCACTTCCTGTCACTTCTTGAACATTTCCAGGGATGG
>VYZT01039579.1:0-19813 GCA_013400735.1 Pomatostomus ruficeps
CAATAATTAGGAAAATGTTTAATACCAACCCACCCTCTTTATTAAGTCATTTCTTCAAGTATTTTTAATAGTGCAAAATACTGGTTTGCATTAGTACAGTTACTATGGGAATTCACAGTCCAAAAGAAAAAACCTTAAAAGATTTCCAAAGTCAAACAAAAAACTTTTTAATACTGTATTTTTAGCAAGAACATTTTTAACAAAGAATGTGTACTTTAACTTAATATGGTACAACAGAGAAACCATACTTAAAAGTTTCCATTATCTAACACTCTACTGCATATTCATTTTTCCATCTTAAAAGACCAAAAGCCAAGCTGAACTGAGCATTAAAAAAAAAAGCATCAATTATAATCCTCATATTACGTCAGCTATTAGGGTTTAGCTCACACTTTTGAATTGGTCATCTAATGAAAGGACAATTTTTACATCGTTCTTTTAAAAAATGTACACACATTTCTTTTTAAAACGTAATATATATCGAGTATCTGCTTCAGTAAACAAAGCTTAATTTATAAACACAATCGAAACAGCTCCATGTTGAACAGTTTCAGTGATAAACTGGACTTGTATGATGTACAGCCAGTGAGGACCATTGTGGCTTAAAATCATTGTGCCATTGCTATTCAGTAATAGCCACCTCCTAAGGAAACAACAAAAAAAAAAGTTCTTTTTCGGGGTGGGGCAGGGAGGGGAAATAATTAATGTATGTGCTTAAAAATACTAAAACTCCTTTCTATCTCCGGGGAGCTAAAAATGATCTGTTGTGACGGGCTTGGTTTGGTATGGTGAGCTTGGAAAAAGTCTCCGGGTTTCTCAGTACGGCAGTTTCCGATGCAGCAACCGGGAATTGCTCGGAATTGTCCTTCAAGTTTCATGCTACAAATCCTGTTCCTCACACAGCACTGAAGGCATCAAAGGTTGGAAGGGACGTTTCTCAGGAACTAGATGGTCTTCGAATAGTGGTCATGAGACATTTTTCAGCCACAGCTGGTTCCTTCAGTACATGATGGTTGGTTTGATGTATGTTCTGTTTTCTGCAGGAAACACAAAAAAAAATAAAAAGGAGAAAAAAGTCAATTTTACAGTTCAACACTTTATAATGAACTAACACTGGGGTGGTTTCTCCACTTGTTTGTGGATTTTTTTTTTCCTCAAGCCCAACGACCACATCTACACAGATTATTACATCTGCATGCGATATAATTATCACTTCTACAAGTGGTACAAACTGAGCTGTCCATGTTTTGTGTAGGGAAAGGAGGCACTGGGTGACACCACCTGGCCAAGCCCTCAAAAGTGACAAAGATCCCCCACCCCTCGCCCTGGTGTTTGCCAGCAGCGGCTCAGGACAGGCTGCAAACACTCTGATTTGGATTTTCTTCCTTTACAGCATTTTTTTTTTTTAATCAAACATTCCTTGTCCTCCTTTTCCCCCAAAAGCAGCCTGTGCTGGATTGGTGCCTCCCCGGGACAGACCCAGGCTGTGGCACCAGCCTCAGCATGCACAGACCCTGCCAGGGAGCAGGGTGTTAACCCAAAACTGCACTCATTTCAAAAAATGTAAATCAGGATCTGTTCTTGGAAAACTGTTCTTTCATTCAGAAACCACCACATTTCGCTTAACATTCCATTTCTTTATTTAGAGAATGAAGCAGAGAAGCACTTCATAAAAATACTCCTAGTTATAGTACCTATCAACTGTGATTTTTCACATTAAGCAACTCTAAGCCCAGAGAAAAAATAAATATTGAAATGCCCACAGAAAGTGCAGCTAACAAGAATCCATATTCCCGTTCATTATCCAATGAATCATGGATCCACGCAGCGAAATCCGCCGGCGCTGAGCAGGAAGATGATAGCACAATGATAATGGGGAGCAGCATTTTGTATAATGCTGACATCTCGCCCAGCGCTGTTTTACATATGCCAATAGCGAGCGCTCCTCGGCAACGAACAAGTATTGACCTGCAAACTGACACTGATCCTCGGAGCAATCTCCAAGTTTGCCACATTTCAATTTCAAAATGCATTTCAGCCATAATATGAGTGATTTATCATTTAGCAGTAGCTGTCAAAGTAACCTCCCAGATAAAACAAAAACATCTGGAACCATAAACAGAGCAGAGCAGTAGCTGAATTTTAATCCAAATCCGACATGTTCACTTCATTAGGAACAGGAAACGGCTAATTAGTAATTGAATGTTCGGTGGTTTTAAGGAGGCTCAGGCTCTCCAAACCCAGATGATTTAAGATGTATTTTGGGTGTAAGCACAAATAAAGATCACAGGAGCCAGGGACGTAACAACTCCAGAGGAACATTTGGGAGCCTCCAAAGAAAGGACTAAAATGAGTTTCAGGCCATTGCCTGATGAAAATTCTTGTCTTAAACCTTGTGGGGAATTATTAAAGCATGGGGGGGTGAGCAGAAATGCAAGGGTTGAGCACTGTGGGGTTTGTTTGTGGTTTGGGGGTTTTTTTCTCTTTTTCTCGTGATCATTAGGAAGCTGCACATGGCTCCTTCCTAGTGGAGGCTGTTCTTTATGTTCTTAATAAATTTTAAGTACAATTTTTTAAATTAAAATGAGGATACTGAGGGTACTGTGGGCTGACTAAACTTTGGAACAGGCTTCCATATTTCATTCCAATTCCCTTTATTTCTCCAGGAAAGTTCAATGGAGCTATCTGGAATATCTGGAATACCTGGAAGAGGGAAAGTAAATGCCACAGCTCAGACCCAGTGCAGCCACCCAGGAGACACCATTGATCAGGGAACAGAAAAGTGCATGGTTAAATATTTCCTTTTTTATAACACCCTCAATTATTCTCCAGAAATTAAAATACTTTTTTGTTGCTGTGCAATAAACTGAATTTCATGGCATTACCCACGTCACACAGCAACCACCTCTGAGGAATTAACGTGTTGGGAGCAGCTGTGCCCCCACTTACACAGGGAAGACAATGTGATGTTGTCAAATTAATCTTTTCTGGAGAATATTCACCATCTCCTCAGTGCAGCTGACTGCAAGCTACAGACCATTTTATAGCACTTTACTGTATTATATAGCAAAGATTTGAATAAATCTGTGTGCAATAAATGTATTCTTTTATCAGGTTTATCCCTTAATCAAATATTCATTTATGTGGGCTTCATTCTATTAAAAAACGGAATTATACAAAGGTGAGCAAAAGCGTAGATTTACAGTAGTTTAAAGCCTAATCTCATTCTCTAGGGGTAATACTGACAATATAAAAACTGTATAAATGATATTCCCTAACACTAAATATGCTTATGAGCCCCCTGTGCACGTTACACTGCTTTACAGCCTACAGAGCAATGCATGACTGGCTTAATAAGCAAGACATTTCCAAAGGAGGTTTTTTCCCCTTCACAATGTGTAAGACAAGTAAAGATCTCTGAGTTTCTTGGTGAGCCAGAGTCTGTGTTAATAACTGGAATTTTCCCTCAGGATGGCATGCCCTTCCCTGAGTTGTCAGCCCAGGGCAGATGAAGCTCTTGCACTCTTTTAGGCCACAATATCATCATTTGTCTTTTCCTTTCAAGGTTTTAGCGGGTGCATAAAGGACAAATCCAAAGGCAATAATCATCATCTGCGTATTTATTCATGTTTAACCTTTTGTTTTCTTTCTTTTTTCAAATCTCTGAATTTTCTGAATCCTTTGCTTGTAAGAACTCTGGTTTAAATTGAGAATTTGGCTGTATTTCCCTAAAACTGCTTTAAAACAAAATTTCCATGTGCACCCTCCCAATGTATCCTGGCAATGCTGGTGTGCAAACCCAGCCCAGGGAGAGGAGAAACACCCTGGCTGCAGCTACACCTTGGGATTGCCAGGGATCTCTGGGACAGAGTGAACTGTGGAGAAATTCACTGGGGGGGATGGAAATGTGGGATCTGTGGAGAAGTTCACCGGGGAAAAGAAATTTGTGATCTGCTACCTAGTGAGCAGATAAATATGTTGTATCAATAACTGTGAATTGTCCATGTAATTATAAATACAACCCAGCACTACAGGCTGCAGAGAATATGGGCAGCAGGGATGAAATAATGAACTGGAAACCCTGAGCTGAGCTGGAAGAGGAGCTGGGAGAGCAACTCAGGAGGAGCTGAGCCCCAGATGTGGCCGGAGCAGGGGCAGGGGGTGAGGGCATCCCTGTGCCAGGCTGTGCCCCCCTCCCGCAGCCTCTGCACAGCCCCTCTGCCAGGAATTGGATCCAGGAATCCTCCAGGACCCCCCAAAATACTCAACTGCACCAGAGCTGAGCTCCCACCCTGCCCAGGCTGGGCAAAGAGCACCTCAGCCAGAGCACAGCCAAGCCCAGCTCTGGATGAGGCAACACAGGGGAAATGCAATGCTGTAACAATAAATTAACTTGCAAAGCTGGGGCTAATTAGTTTGAACTAGTGTCTTACTTTGTACAAAGAAAACAATCACACAACAGTTTGCTTCTACTGTGGATCATACTTCTTAGAAAAACTTACTTTCCTAAAGCAGGAGTGCTGCCTGCCTGGAAGGAGAACAAATCCAGGCCTCTGCTCGTGGGTAAGGACCAGGGCAATTATCAAACCACAGTAAAGGATCCCTTCACTACCATGAAAAAAAGACTGATCTGGGCTGATCATTCAGCTAAATGGAAAGTAAAAATTACTTCTTTGCCTGCTTATTAGCAGCAAATCTTCTCTTTTATCTTAAAATACCCTTCAAACCGAGCAGTGAAAGAGCAGAGCATGGCTCCCCCTAGGCCCAGGAAGAACAGGGTCAGTAAATGCTGGTTCTGTGAGCAGCAGGACCAACAAAGGTTGGTTTGTTTTAGTCTCTCCCACTTTCCTGTGGCCTCTCTCCACCCCTGCAGAGGTGGAGATGTCCAGAGCTGGCTGAGCCCATGGGGATCCCTCAGGATTGGCACCAAAACCTCTCCTTCCTCAGGCCTGCGGTGCCTGACCCTGCAGGGCTGCTCCCTCACCGAGCTGCTGGGGTAGAGTTTCTCCCCCATTTATTTTGTGTGTAAGGCTGCTGAGCTGACCCTGTCAAGTATTTCCTCATCCACGTTAACAGAGCTCCAAACACTTGTGCTAAAGCCAGGATTTCAAGTGGGTCCCTGCAAGGCCCCGTTCCTGGTGAGCTGCGTGTGGCCAGTGTGGCATGGGGGTGACAGTCTGGGAACTGCTCAGGAGCCTTAAAAAAGCTNACGTGACCAGTGTGGCACAGGAGTCACAATCTGGGAACTGCACGGGTTGACAGTCTGGGAGCTGCTCAGGAGCCTTAAAAAAGCTTTTCTAGAAACTCTGCAGTGCCACAGCATGAGCTAACTACCAGGGGTTTAATAATTCACAGCTGCCAGAGCAGGACACGCACGAGGGAGAGAACACAGCATGGGCAGGAGGAAGAGCAACAGGCTTAGGGCTCAGATGAAGCAGTTTGGATTTGAAAACTCACTGGTTAAATCACAATATTAATAAACTAAAGCCCAGTTGTCTAAATGATCAAGCCCAAAATACGTTCCAAACTTCAACAGTCCCTCATCATTGACAAACAGATAAAAATAAAACGTTATTCATGGTAATTTGAAAGTTTTTGTGCCAAATCTCTGCCAGGTTATGTCACAAACAAAAGCAGCAGCAGCTGCCCTGGGTCAGCCTCCTGTTGCAGGCACAGTGAAGCACATTCTCACCTCAGGAAAGCCTGCCTGTGCTGCTGCCTCCTTCCTGAAATTCCCAGCATTTTATTTTTTGTAAATTGTTGTTATCAAGTATTACTGTAACATCTACTTTTTAAGATTTTAAGCTAACATTGCTTTGCTGATTGTTCCAATATCCCCTAACAATGAAATATTGTAATACAAAAGTTAACTAAGGTATAAACATGCAAAAGGAGAAGTCTCCCTGCGATCATAAAATGATGTTATTTTCCGTTCAGCAGTTCATGTTACTGCTGTTCATGCTAATTAATTAAAGGAGCTGTTGCTGTAATGTGCAAACAGGGAATCTGAGAAACTGAGAGGGCTTTTAGGTCTCGGAGTGAAGTTAAGTCAATCTGGGCGCGGGCAATCAAATGTAATGAAATCACTTGTCAGTGCTAAGCTTGCAAAAACTGTGAAGTTTGACTAGGGAGTAAAAGGATTATAATTAGATTTCCAATAGGATAATAACTAAATGGCAGAAAGCAGTAAAGAGAAAATATTACTTTGTTAGCTAATGGTGCTGCTGTTCCGTTTTAGTTTTTATCAGCACACTTGTAGTTGTGCTAATTTAATTTGCTTTTATCAGCAAAAATGCACTACTCGAATGGTACTTGAATGTCATTTGCAAAAATCATTGATCTGAAGGTGCACTTAATGACACCCAGTATGTTTATTTTATGTGGAAGGGAGATTGGCTGATAAAATGGTTGATGCACTGTGGTGCTGGCCCAGGAGGGAGTGATAGGAGCAGGAGCAGGAGGGTGTCTGTGTGCTCATCACCTGCTCTGCTCCACTGCAGCTACCTCTGATCTCCTCTGCCAGCCAAAAACCTCCCAGCTCCACCCCAGAACTGGATCTGGGACATGGAGGATGGAGGCTTTAAGACTGTGAAGTTCAAAAAAGTTTTAAGTCTCATCTGCATGAAATTTCCGTTCAATTAATATACAGAGCAGAGAGAAAATGAGTCAACTAAATGGAAAAGATTTATAATGCAGATCAGAAACGCAGTACATGAACAGCTTGTGTTAATAAAATCATTTTAAGAAATGAGCATAAAATATGATATGACTTAATCACTGTGAAAGGTGGCTGTGCAGTAGTTCTGTAATTTTCCTTTAAACCATCTTAAGGAGACACTGGCAGTGGAACTAATTGAATTTCAAAGGAAAAGCACTGAGTGAATGATAGATTTCTGTCCAGCAGAGCTATTGACAACAGAAAAAGAAAGCTCTGCATTGATGCTCAAGCTTTTTTTCCTGAGCAATAGAAAGGGATTTGGGAAGCTTGGAAACAGCTTTGTATTAGGGACATGTGTTTTGCTCCTTCCTCCTCCCAGGGCCTGAAAAACAAAGGCAGCAAATGACAGGGGCAGTGAGGGAGCGTGCTCCGATTGTTGGAGCTGCAGCAGCAGTGGGAGCTGTCAGGGACACCAATGGTTATCAAAGGGAGAGGGAATAAAAAGTTATTACAGTATCAGCATAGCTGAAAGTGAAAGAGATGGTGCTGCAGGACAGGAACACACTGAAATCTCAACGAGCTCCACAGAGAGCTCTCCAGAAAGCTTTGGGTCAGCTGGGAGTGGTTGGTGACCAATGGCTCAGCTCCTCACACTGCCACACCAGCAGGTGCCAGGCCAGGGAGGGCAGAGAGGAAAGGGGAAGGGGAAGGGAAAGAGGAAGGGAAAGGGAAAGAGGAAGGGAAAGGGAAAGGGAAAGGAAAAGGAAAAGGAAAAGGAAAAGGAAAAGGAAAAGGAAAAGGAAAAGGAAAAGGAAAAGGAAAAGGAAAAGGAAAAGGAAAAGGAAAAGGAAGGACTCTGCTATGGAGGGTCTGGGCCAGGGATGCAGCTCCTGCTGCTCAGGCCTTGTCCTGATCTCTGAGCACAGGGAACATCCCGCTCTCCTCTCCCTTTGGCCATGCTTCTGACCTGAACAAAAACCTCTCACAGTTGAAGCGATGATGTAGTTCATATCAGATTAAAAGAAAAAAACCTGAAAAAAACCTAACCTGAAATAAAAGTGGTAAAATCACAAGGCTTTCCTGTGTATTAATAAACTACAGGTAATGTAAGAAAGTTCTCTCGATTCCTTCCAGTAAGTAAATGGTTGTTGGAAGTAGCTGTGCATCACTTTCCTCATAGTATTTGTAATCAGTTTTGATGTAAAGACATATCTGAGCCAAGTGTAATGCTTTTTCTTCAACCAAAAACTGGAATTACCTTTCTTTTCTTTACTAGGGTCTGCTCAGATGCACCCTTCACTCTCAGAGTTGTCTGGAAGAGCATCGAGCACTCCTCTCAGCAGTGCCACGAACAGATCAGAAACGTCAGGAACATTTTGCTCGTCGAATTGAAATACCCAAGTGTGTGTGTCCCAAGTGCTCATCCAATATTTTGACTATTTCTGGCAGCAGCAGTTTTCCAATTGCAGTTTTAGAGCACGGCTCTAATCATATGTGCACGTATATACACACACATATGTCAGACGTATAGATCTGCATCACAATAAAGCTGTGATTCCCCTTCTCTGGCATGCAGAGCATATGAACCTCACATCACACGAAGAGAAAGGAGAAATATTGGAAAGCTTTCCTGTAAGGATGACAGATGGCAGATGCACACCAAAGGTATGCAAGTCAAGCCTTCCCCAGCCGAGGAGAAATGCTCAGGTGAGGTTTGTGTCTCTGAGAGCACTGCAGCCCTTCTCCTGTCTGCACAAACTGCCCTTAGTCACCTCAGCACGGGGGATTTTTGCGCATCACCGCTACGTGATGCAGGAGAAAGGGTGGAACTGCTCTGGGAAGCAGCAGGTCTGTGGAAGAGGCAGCTGTCCCCAGGCTGCCAGAGCAGCCAGCACTGACCTGAAGGGTCTGGGATGAACATGGCACAGGGAGAATGAACATGAAGGGAGAAAAACTCTCCAAGTTGGACTTTCATTAAAGTGAGAATTTCAATGTTCAAATTGCTCAGACCAAATTTTATCACATGATAAAATTTGACTGGGATTGTGAATTTTCTGTGTGGCTCAAAGAGGCCTCCAAGGGGAATGGGAACATCGCTGGGGACTCTGTGTCTCAGCTCCCCCAGAGGAGGATTTCCCAACTCCTCACATCCCAGACCTGCAGCCAGAATTCATCCACTGCTCTCTGGGAAGCACTCAGAGCATAGCTGGAGGTGCTGCACTTCCACAGCCACTGAACACAGAGGGAAATGCAGCACTGGACAGCTGCCCCAACATGAACATGGCATCTCTTTTCCACTTACAGTTCATGTATTTTTTGGAAACACCTGCGATCTTGATAGGTAGGTAAGGACCAGAGGTAAAATATTTAAAAAAGATAAATCATATGTAAAATCCCTTTTGAACTAAGGGCATTATCTTCATAGATAAAGATCAGTTTTAGTACAAATATCACCTCTAAATATCACCACAGATAAATATCACCTCCACTTGAACAAAGTTAATTTCTGACCTCGTAAAGCACGGATCTTACAAAGGTTTTCTGTATCAAACAGCAAAACAAACTGAAGTTCTGTAATTTACATTTATCTTAGAGCAGGAAAAGAGATACAAAAATTATTCTGCATTTCACTTAATTTTTAACAAGTACCCAGAAGAGGAGCTGTGGTACATACTGCACCTTGCATTGCTGCACTGTCATGTTGGGTTCCGTTGTGTTCTATTTCCATTTCTGGGATTCCAGCATCTGAAAGATGGGAGACTGAAGATTAATGCATTCCCCTTTGCCCCTCTCTCAGGCATCTTTAGAAAAATATTTATAGCAAACGAGGGTGCTCTCCAAGTTAACATGGTCTTGCATAAAACATTTGGTCCTCATAGAATTTTCAGTAGTAAATTGTTTCCAAAATGTGCAAACATTACTGGTCTCACAGTGAATTATTTTTAACGTGCTTCACATTTGTCTGACGATCAGATAATAACCAACACGTGGTAATAATATGTCTGCAAAACCCTCTTGGAGAATGAGGGCATCTGACACTCGAAAAATAAAAGTCGAAATTAAACTGTGACAAAATTAAACCACACTGACTCTTGTATACAGAAAAATACCTCCAAATTACACAGTTGAAGAATGCAGCCAGTGCCAGGCGACAGTTTTGGGGTGTGTGTCTCAGTTTGTGCGAGTGCCTGCTACAGATAAGAACTGTGCAAATTGCATTTCAAACCTCAGCTCGGGATGTGTGAGCATGTGTTACCACCCAAACCACAATTACAGCTGTCACGTTACGTGAAATATTTCCAGATCTCGGAATCTCGGAGAAGAGCTTCCCAAACAGGACTGTGCTCTTTTCCATTTTTTTTCCCCAAGCTGAGGAGGAGTCTCCTGACACTCGCTCTGGACCTGTTTAATTTGGTGGTGGTGATACCTGTGTCTGCACAGTCCTTGGGGCGGGGGTGGGGGCTGCACCACCCCAGGGTGTTGAGGGAACAGATGCCACGGTGCACCTTGTGCCAGCAAGGATTAGCATGAAGGGGATGTGATTTGAATCCATGGCACCTCGAATCCTGCAGAAACATCTGCTTCCCTTATCACAGAGCACTCAGAAATCGCAGGGAGGGAAAACCCACACCTGAAAGGGAGCTCTGTCAACAGTCTGCGAGTTTTCCTGTGCAAAAGCCTGTTCTGGACTTTCTCAAATCGGGAAAAATTGTTGCTTTCACAGCTCCCTTCAGCTGGGGTGCCAGGATCTGTCACGGAGGTGATGCTCTGCTGGTGACCCTGCAGTAACTGAGCTCTGAGTGAGAGGAGGCAGCCCTGCAAAGCACAGTCCTTACAGGGGAGCAGTGGCTTACCAATAAATGTGTAAATGAAATATATGTCATGTATGCATACACAGCTCTATAAATGTATATGTGATCAAAAAACCCAGTATTTTCACATATACTATCTTTTTTCTTACAAAATTACAAGTGACTGCCATTCTGCAGGGTTTCCCTTACTCAGGTTCCAGTTTTGCAGGCAAGTGCAGGGCCCTGATCTATCCATCTGAAAAGGTTCTTTCTTTTCAAACCCTTCAGAGTAGATGTTGTATAGACCAACAATGACAAAGTCATCTGTAACTAATAACAGCATCTGTTAAATGAGACAGACCGTCAGAGTTAAATTAAAAATACTCAGAATAGCCCTTCACATTTTGTTGTCATAAAATTGTACCTGCAATTAAATTGTGGATTAAGATGCTAATGAGCTACCTGATTTGCATGTGCAATCAGATTAGCATGTAAATATCAGCTTCTTGCAGGCACTAACATAGATATGACTACCTGAGTGTGCCTGCAAATCAGACTGCTGCAGCCAGGCCCACACTGGCAGATGCAAAGGTGTGTTAATCACACTGCTGGTACCTTGGTGTCCCTGGATTTGTGGTTTCCAGAGCTGCTGGGTGCTCCTGGCTGCTGTGTGAGCAGCAGGGGTCTCCCTGCAGTGGCAGCACCCGGGGAAGTGACCTTACAGCACAGCAGCATTTTAGTGTTTTTCTGACATTCATCTCAAGGTGCTGGTTCTGTCCCTGGGATCCAGTCTGGGCATTTGTCTGATCCAGGGGATGAGGTGGAGGAGATTTTTGCTGGTTCTGGCCACCCGCTGTCCCCTGGTCACTGTGCTCCATCACGGTGTGACTGCAGCTGTAAATCCACACCTGAATCCCCCCTGGCCACTGTGAGTGTTCCAGGGAGGGCAGCCAGCCCTGGCTGCAGGGATGTGCAGGGCTGTAAAGCAGCAGAGGATGCCTCTGAGGGCTGCTGCTCTCGTACTCACAGCGTTTATGTCCCTTGGGTGCCCAGGTAAATCACAGCCTGCAGGTCCCTGCAGAGCTCTGTGGTGACAGGGCACACACACAGCCCCTGCCGAGCTCTGTGGTGACAGGGCACATACCCAGCCTGGCCCAGCTTTGAGCACAGTCTGGGCAGCTCCCACAGCTGAGAGCTCCAGACAAGCCAAATCCATTATTTCTGCTCAGCAGTCAGGCAGTTCTTGCACTCTGCAGTCGTTGGCAGTGCCCAAAGCTGGCAGCACAAATTCACACACCACGGGACACCTGAGTGCAGCAGGGACTGAGCGTCTCTGACTCCTGAGCCTCTGCAGGGACCCCAGGGCAGGGCTGCACAGACTGAACCTTAGTGCAGAACCTGAAATTCATCACAGCTCAGCCAGGTTCAGTCTTAAACACTCAAACCAAAGCTCTCAACTTTGGCCAGACCCATCTTAAGCAAATCCTCCTGGTAGCCAGAACTTAATGACTGTTTAGAAGATGAACTGATTTGCTTTTGTTTCACAGGAATATTTGGGAAATGTTCAAAACCCAGTCAGCTCTGAAAGCTGATACATATTTAACAAACTTAATAGGTCCTGAGGCTGAGCAAACTTCAGCCAAACGGCTTTGAAAATGAAGCTCAGCAGTTCTAAAAATGAATCTGCTGGGAGAGAAGAGTTCAGAGAACCTTACAGGAACCAAATTTCACATTGTCTTAGCTGGCACTGTAACAGATTTCTCTGTAATATATTCAGCATTTCTTGTCATCTCTGTGTAAACCGCTCTGTCTGTTTCTCTACTTGCAGACTTATTTATTTTTTTAATTCCCGACCCAGAGCACATGGCCTGAAATAGATTTTTAATTATTTCAGGAAAGAATTGTGGGGGTTTATTCTGAAATTTGCTCTGTGCATCATCTTATTTTTTTTTTCCTCCCTCAATCAAACATCATTTTAAGCTGACTGTGAAAGGCCAACTAAGACATTACCATTTAACATCCTGAGACCGTCACCTGATGTGGCCTGTTTAAGCGCCTGTTCCACTTGTTCTCTTCTCTTGGACTCAAATTCCAGAGCTTCCTGCAATTTTCTCTTTGCCTTCTTCTCTTTCTTCAAGCGTTTCTGAATTGTGGCTGAAATGTAAATACAGTGTAAGAACGCCTGTCAAGGCACAATTAATAGAAGATGGAGACAGTAAATATTAATTTATGTTCGATATTCAGAGGTGCAGTTCTAGCTCAAGACCCTATAACAATAAAGATGTGCATGGGGTGAGGACCCCAAACAAAAACAATTCTGAGGATGATGATCATTGGTGAAATTCTCTTGTAAGTCAGGAGCCATCAAAGTCTGTGAAGGATCTGAGGGTTTTGGTGACTTAACTGGGACTCAGAAGGGGCACAGTGTGCACAGTGCCCTACAGAGAGCCAAGATTTGTGTTACAGAAATACACAGTCCCAGCACACGTGGGTGATGGAGCATTTCTGGACACGCACTGCAGTTTAACAGTATTTATTCAATATTTACTCAATATTTATTCAGTATTCATTCAGTATTTACTGACCCTTCACAACTCGACTGAGAAGTGCCCTTTGGTGCCTCTGAGAGAGGCCTGGCACTGCTCCACACACCCAATTTCCACTCAAAAAGCACAGAAGATAGGACTTGGCACCTACACTTTTGGTCTTATCTAGTTCTATCTTTCTGATTTCATGGGTGTAATCTAGAAGTAGCTTTTGGCACACAAAGTGCTGTTCCTTCCCTTCAGATGCAGATCTGAATTTTAAAAGGAATACTGCCTCCTTTGCAGCAGCACAGCGAGAAATTCAGATTTACCCATTTAATTGCCTATTATTATCAAAAGCTTCTACCCAGTCATGGTTTTGTCTCAGAAGGCCCCATTTGGGGTGTGCTCCTGTACCTCAATCTCCTGATGCAAAGAAAATATCAAGTTATTTGCTTCAGATCTGCACTTGGGCAGACGATTTCTCACAGCTCTGTTTTGTTGTGCTGAAGTTCTCTACAAGACAAACTGAGCAGCACTGCAGCTGCAGAAACCTGGGCTAGGGAAGCAATGACAAAAATCACCTAAATACCCAAATTACAGCCATCTCTTTCTCACAGTAAGACTGACTCTCAGTGCTTGGAGAGTAACAGTGGAAACAAGGAGAAATGAAGCTGTCAAATGAAGAAATTAGGCCAGGAATACCTGGGCAAAGTGGTTCTAAGACATCTGAAAGCCATGGAACCGCCCCAGCTTCGCTCCTCAGGAGCTGCCAAAAACTCTCAGGGCCAGCTGCCCTCCAGGAAATAATCCCTGAGCCACTGCTCTGTGGTTCTGCTTACAGAACCATGTGCTTCATTCTGCTTTTATACAATTTAAACTTTTCATTACCAGTGCTGGTCCACGGCTCCACCACCCTGGGGTGTGAATGTCCCTTAATTCCAAGCCCACCACAGCTCCAGCTGGAAATGCCAAAGGGTTCCACATTTACAGACCCCTGAACTCCATTTTTCACCCGCTCACCTCTGCTCTGCAGCTCAGCTGTGAGTTGCCTTTCCAAGCTCTCTCGTAGTTCTCGCTCTCTACAAAGCTCCATCTTTAACTCTTTCTTTTCCTGCTGGATCTGCTTTTCCTGGACTCTTGCATTGTCCACAGCCACCTTCAGCAGGCCCTACAACACACACAAACGCAAGATCTGAAAATGCCATTTTCTTTCAGCGCTGACAAAAGTCATCCATTTGTTTCTTTTACAATCTCTAGAAAAACAGAAAGATTAGGAACAGGAACCAACAGACCGGAGCACTACTGGGCATTGGAAGTAGCTAATGCTGTAGGAATATGAGGAATTTTGTGGCATGGGATCATTCAGGACAGCTTTGGCTAGTTCACCCTGCTGCTGTGGTTTGTTACACACACAGGGCCATGTCTCTGCTGCCCTCAGTAACTGCAGAGAGAGCACTGCAGGAACAATGAGAATGGTGAATTTCACTATGACCATTATTGCCAATTATTAAGTCAAATATACAATCTCTAAAACCTTTTTATGACTGGTAATGCCAGGGAGAGAGGAAACCTAAGCACGACGTTAAATAAAAGAGACGAGAAACTGCAGATACAAAATAATTTCTAAAACTTTTTTAAGAGTGAAAAAGAAACACACGTTATCTATCATGATATAACCTGGCCCTGGAGAGAAGAATTTACCTGAATGTTGGTTAATAGTGTTTCTACTGATGAAAGACCATCAGCAAAAAGAAATGGCGCCGGAAATCCAGGAGGCAAGGCCTGTCCAGCCAGTTGGACTTTATCTAAGGTTGGTTTCATTATTGGAATGGCAATTTGGACTTCTTCTGTAAAGATAGGTGCAAAAGTGACATCAGAAAGCATTGGAAACGTAGGTGACTGTAATTTCTAGAAAGTAGCATTTGGATTATCTGGAAGTCAAAACACAAGTGCGTTAGTAAAACCAACATTGTTTCAGCCTCTGGGCAGCTGGGACCGTTGCCAAGGCAAGTTTGCAAAATAGCACAGAACAATAATCAATACACAGAGACCATAACACAGCTGTAATGGAGTACAGGCTATTATACCTCAAATTCTACAGAATTATACAGCAGGATTATAACAGCATTACGCACTTCATTAAACCTGAATGACCTGTCTCCATTCGATCACGTTTGCCATTCGGGGATGTGCGTTTTTTGTTGCTGTAACCTTGGCAAAATTCTAATCAGGGAATGTATCACATCTCTTTCCTCCTCTCCCTCTCCCCTTCCCGTGCTCAGCAGTAAATAATCTCCACTGAGTCGCCCATCCCCTCCCGCTCCGGCTCTGCCAGCGCCGCACGGGACTGGAGCAGCTCCTGCAGGGACCAAACTGGGGCCTGGCAGCTTCAGCGTCACTCCTTCCTTCAAATACCTGGTGTGGTCACAGATCAGGCTGGGCACAGACAGCACAGATCTGTATCCAGGAAGAAACAATGGTAGTAATTGGGTTTTTTTCAAAAATCCCTTCAATTTTGAGAGGAATCACTTCTACCACCAATGAGCTCTCATTTTTGATTAATTTCAGCATCTTTTAGGACAGTAGATGTACCTCCTTCTCTCAGCTCCCTGGGAGTGCTTCTTCCCACGTATTCATTTCAATTGCTGAAAACTGCACAATTAAAACCGAGCTGTCTCTAAAGCCAAACTCAGTGCGTTTATTTTACTCTGAAATGCTAAAAAAATACTTCTGTGCAACATTCCCTGAAAATCCAGTCTATACATATCACAGTCCTGCACTTGCAGAAACCACAATGAGGATCTGCTCAGCACCTGGGGTCACTGCCTTGGCCATGAGCTCCTCAGGGCAGCTGCCCAGCCAGCCCCAGAGCTTCACCTCGGTCATATTAAACCCTGCATTTACAATCAGACCACACCATAATCAAAAGGTCTCCTTCTCTCACTCCTGTTTTTAAGGAATAAACAACTTAAAAAGAATCTGACAACTAATTAACCCGGGGTGTCTCCACAGCACCACTATTTTCTGGAGGAACACACTGCAGGAGCCTCCATCGAGCTGCACTTCTTGCTGTTGTGTCTGAAACATCCACCTGACAACAAACCAGGAGCATCTGCGGTTTCCAAGCATTCTTTGAAATCTCTGGTTTGGGAGTATTTTGTCTGTGCTCTGAGAGTTCATTAAATGGAACATCTTCCTAATGATTTTTCAGGACTAATACCAAAAGCCAGTAACCTCCACACGTCCTCAGAGCCAGCGTCTCAGATGGAGTTTAAGCGATCCATTTAAAAAATCCCAACTCGGGTAACAGACTCAGACCAGGAAGTTTGTGCTGATTCAGACACACCATTCCTCAGATTTAAATATGTCGGTGGCAGGGTTTTTAAAATAACCCGATTAGTTGTCGCACACGATGCCGCACAGAAATAACAGCTAAGCCAGGAGTCACAAAAGACTAAGCAGAAGTGGCATTTGGAAAAGAAAGCAACACATGAAGTATGCAGAACAAAACTGGAGCTGCCCTAACACCTCCAGAAATCTCTGCTATTTGGAGATGAAAGTAATAACATTAAATTGGCCGAAAGGAAAATTACTATTGACTGTGAAGACAGGTTGCATGGTCTATGGTTTGTAATGCTACTGTACAGCAGATTGAAGTTTCAAAATAGTATTACTCTTCTTTAAAGAGATAGACACAGCTAAATTAGGTGCTGCTTGCTGCAGTGAGGATCAAATGCAAAAAGAATCATATTTCATCAGACCTAGTCAACACCAGGAAAATAAATAGAAATATAAGAGGTATGCAGGCAATGATTCATTTTGATAATCTGGCCCAAGAGAGACACATAGAGACAGCACACAGATCTAAGCTTCCACCGAAAGACAAATAGGACACAGAGGGTGGGAATTGGGATGACAGTGTAGCAGAGGTCACATCGATTTTCAGCAGCAGTTTTCACACAGATGAGATAACCCTGGACTCTATTTGGCCCATTGTTCATATCCTACCTGTCCCAGAAGCAATAAATTTCCAAGTCCCAGAAAAAGGGCAGTAAAGAAGAAGGATTCTACTTATGACTTCTTATGATTAAGTTTTTGTGCTAACCAAACATGCTTTGCAGACCAAGGTCACATTGCATGTTAAAGTCTGTAATAGCTGGAACTCGAAGCTGCATATTATGTTTTAGCCTATATGGGTGGAAACTGTCAAACCATTCATCATTTTTTTTTTTTTCAGATTGAAATCACACTCTGCAAAGATGAATGATAAATGCATTAGAAATCTATTTCAATCTTGTAATAGGTCTTCACATCTGAACGGTGTCTACATCTCGCCCATACTCTGAATAAGTGCACAGTTAGGCAGAAATTTATTAGCTAGACTTGAAAATCCTAATTGGTAAAGCAATTAAAAATGGCATGTGCTGGAAGCATTTCTTGTGGACTCTTTCAAATGCGTCTCTTTAATGGAAAAAAAATCATGTTGATTTAAGGATTTTGATTTTAAACACCACTAAAAATATAAATGCTAAAAGCTGCACTCGCATATACAATACAACAGAATAAGCAAGAAATAAAGCCAAGACAGCTACAATCTGACCAAGGACACAAACAACCTTTCTGATTATTGAAGCAAAGTGGGAACTACTTTTATCGAGCCTGCTTGTTAAACCTGCCAGGCTTTATAAAAGCATTCAGGAATCCATTTAGAGTGCAGTCTTTTTATTTTAATTTCGAGCTGACATCCAGATGAATAGATGAAAGCAAGAATTATATTGCAGAGCAAAGAAATACACAGTAAACACTAACAGTGAGCAGAGCATCGTCCTGGGAGAGCACACAGAAATCTGCTAGGAAGTTCCTTGCTCTTAATTCAATCTGCTGAAGTATTTCATCTTCTGTCTCCTGCCTAAATTGCAGGAACAGGGACTGGCAAATGAAGCATCAGCTGAACCCAGCGCTGGGAACGGGGGGAACGTGAATTGCTCCCTGCACGGCCCCAGCCACCAGGCACTGTGGGCTGCCAGCTGGTTTATTTTTATTTCCTTGCAGAAGGCACGTTCCTAAAGCCATCAGTCCCAGCCCTGCTCCACCCGACACCCCACATCCCCCTCACAACAAGGGAGAAATAATAAATGTACAATTTGTACTTGTTAGACCAAGGTATTTCTCCTCATGCACTTAAAAACTTTCTCTACCTGGAGCTGTAGGAGCATTACTCACCTCCAACAGCTCACAGAATATAACTATGCATTAAATAAATACCTGGCATATGGAGGAGAGAGAAACAATTTATCCAGTTTTTAATCTGTTAGTTACTAACCAAGACACTGGATCTCAGAAACCCTTCAGCCAGGGATAAGGAGATGGTTTTGGACATAGATGGAGGCTGGGTCACTCCTTTTCCCTGCCTGGGGCATAAAATTCAGAAACCCAAGGAGTGGAGTGGTTTATTACAATTCCAATTCTTTGAGTTTCATACCTGGGCGATGGGGATTACATTTAATGGCCCATAGTTACAGAACAGCCGGGATACTCTAATGGACCTCTTTGAATTTCAATAAAATAAAGCAGAGGATCTGCAACATCAGCTGGGTTGTCTGTGTGACTCATTTCTGGAAGTAAAATACGTATTTGAAACAGCATTATCTGCCCAAAGACCTGACAGAACCATCCAAACTGATGGATCTTTATGGTGGGAAGAGGTGCCCTGACTTCCAGCTCTACATCTACTTCACAACAGGGACAGGTGCTGTCCAAACATGGGTATTTTACAGAATTAGGGTCCAAATTCTCATTTTTTGACTGCAAAATCAGTTTTCTGAGAGAAAGTGAGACTTCTTATTTTAATTTTAAACTTTGGCAATTTCTGTATTGTTTAACTAGAAACCAGGGTTCTTATTTTATTGTTAGAGCAAAACAAGTATGAAAACCTGTAATCTGAAGTGTTGTTTATTTCAAGTATTTTGTATTTCTAATTCCACAAGGACAGGGTTATCTGTCTTTGATGTCTTAATAACTTCCAAAATCCTCCAGAACCCTCTGCCTGTCTTTTTTCCCCTCTCACTCATTGCTGCTCTGCCAGCAGTTGAGAATCATGATCCTCAGTGAGGAGAGAGATGCCTTCTGTAAACCAGGCACCCATCAGCCCTCGAAATTTACTGCTTTAACCTTGTGATTCAGGTGCCAGATTTAAAGCCATTGCTGTTTTTCTTAATTACAGTCCCTGCATGAACGGGGTCAATGAATGCAATTGAGGAGCTGATTAATCCAGTGCAGCACCTTTAAATCAGATTTCATTTGGTGTTCCAGTGACTGATACAAGCGTTGTTCACTACTAAGCTTTGCCATTAAAAATTGCACTTTGAGAACGCTGTGTAACAATTAAATACACATTTCCTGTACATTTCCATGCTGCCTTAAAAGCTTCTAGAAACATCCAGAGAACAGTATGGTCAACTAAGCTTCAGTTATTGGTGTCCACGCAGGATCTCACTTGTGTGCTCTGAAATTACTCCATTTTGTCCTGAACAAGAGTGTATAAAACTTTTTCACTGTTTTCAACGCAGCTGGAAAATGCAGGGCATGGAATCATGGAATTGTGGAGGTTGGAAAAGAGCTGTAAGGTCATGATTGAGTCCAGCTGCTTCCCAGCACTGCCAGGGCCACCACTGACCATGTTGCCCAGGGCCACATCCACACACGGCTTCTGAATCCCACCAGGAATGGGGACTCCAAACCTCCCTGGGTAGCCCCTTTCAAGGCCTGACCACCCTTTCCAGGCAGAAATTCCTGCTGATGTCCACCCTGAGGCTCCCCTGGCCCAGCCTGAGGCC